>JAVSBS010000286.1:6557-19185 GCA_033124195.1 Coracias cyanogaster
CTTCCTATTTTGATCTAGTACTAGATTTTCTTATGTTCTGAGCAAAATTTCTGGTAGACAAGACACTGGACTGCATATAGTCTGCATATTTGTATGTATTGTTCTACATTGTTCTCATATAAGAACTTTAATTGAAAAGGTTATCACAATTGCTTTCTAAAATTATTTGTATGTAAAAGAGAAAATGCTATTAATGGACAGTCTTGGTTCCTTTCCTTGCTGAGGTATTAATTTGCACAGATTTTATATTCTGAGAAGTTCAGGGCTAGAAATAACATTTTTAGAGATGATCTGTATTTCTTGATACCTTTACAACCTAAAATAATTTAAATGCAACACCATGTTGACATGACTCTGCTTTACAGATGATAGCTCAGCTGGTTGAGCCATAGAAAGGGAGGGATCAGCACGTAGCACATTATTTGGGAATAAATTCACTATTCAATAATTTATAGGAGGAAAAATAAGATTTTTGACAGCTTTTGCAGGCTCAAGGTGAGTTGTTAGTTCGTTGTTTAGTAATTATTTTTACCTTAAATATGTATCTTCATGAACAGTCAGAAGTCAATCCAAAGTGTTACACATGGGTAATAATCATGCCAATTGATACATGTTATTTTAGCATCAGACATCTATTGGGTTCCACAATCACATTAATAACAAATGCAGTTTTATTAGTATGTTTCCACACAGTGTTTTCTTTGCTTCCTTTCTTTGTTTAAAGCTAACTCATGCCTCACTCTCACTGCAATGGAAACAATTCTTCCATGCATACCTGTTTAGCCTGCTTTTGAGCAAATGGTAGTTTCTGCTCTAGCATGTAGGAAAGCTACTTAGGGTAAAGTTACAGATTAGTAAATGGAACAGAAGACCCTTAAGTAGAGCAGGTGACTCAACAGCTCCAGGTCTGAGAGCAAGAGAACATTAACACACTGTCACATTCACTTCACTAAATGGTGAATTTAAAAAGGCACTTTATTGGACATGGTATAATAATGTTTTCACCTCAGTCGTTGAGAACATGGTAAAAATAGTACCATTAGCTTTTATCTTTTGCTTTTCTAATTCCTTTCTCCTGAGTAAGGCAAAATTATGAGAGTTTGAAAAGAAAGAACAGATAATATGCAACAGCAAGATGAGCTGAATCACTTACAAGTTTGTTCATTAGATGCTAGAAGGAGGAGGGACTGATATGCTATTCTGGAAACTCAGACTGGAAAGTGGTGAAAAGAAGGAAACTGAAAAGAGAAGGTAACTTGCTAGAAGACCAGAATGGAGAAACCTAAAGAAATCCTGCAAATGTTTAAATGGGAAAGCTTTACAAACCACAGCTTTGAATTATTAGGTCCATGAAAGACTCTTTGAATTAAGAGAACCCTTAAGGAATCCATCTGCATACCTTCGTTTTTGATGTTGCTTGCACTGAGATAGAGGAGGAAGCCAGTACTGAATAAATATTAAAATACACTTCCCCCACTTTTTCAAAGTTAAGAACTTGAAATGAAATACCATCTGTAGAGGTTCCTAATTGAGTCGCCCATTATATGTACTACTTCAAACTGTTAAGATTGGTTCACAATAACTCAGCATTTAGAAATCTTGGATATTATTATATCAACATTTTCTGAATGTACTTAATTAAATCTAGTTTATACTTCACCTTTTAAAACAAAATAATTCAAAATTAAATATTATTTTGCTCTTTTCATACTGATATCTTTATATACTGATAAGTAATACTTAGCCTAATCCTCATGCTACAGTCTTTACTTAGGTATAGGTCTGTTCACTGCCACAGTAAAATTATTTCCTTTTAGAGTAAATATTTCTATACTGTTGAGACACATATATATCTATGATAATATTTTAACTCTGTATTTCACAAGAGTGCTGGTTTTGACTGGGATAGAGTTAATTTTTTTGATAGTGGCTTGTATGGGTCTACGTTTGGGATTTGTGCTGAAAATGGTGTTGATAATATAGGGCTGTTTTCATTATTTCTGAGCAGTGCTTGCCTAGAGTCAAAGCCTTTTCTACATCTCACACCTCCCCACCAGCAGCTAGGCTGGGTGTGAACAAGAAGCTGGGAGGGGATACAGCTGGGACAGATGACCGCAACTGAAAAAAGTGATATTCCAGACCATATAATGTCACGCTCAGCACATAAAGCTGATGGAAGAAGACAGAAGTGGGGGGTGTTCGAAGTGATGGTGTTTGTCTTCCCAAGGAACTTTTATGTATGATGAAGCCCTGCTTTCCTGGAGATAGCTGAACATCTGCCTGCTGATGGGAAGCAGTGAATGAATCCCTTGTTTTGCATTGCTCGCATCCACAGCTTTTTCTTTTCCTATTTAAATGTATCTCAACCAATGCGTTTTCTTATTTTCACTCTTTCAGTTCTCTCCCCCATCCCGCCAAGGGGGAGTGAGCAAGTGGGTGTGTGGTGCTTAGTTGCCAATGTGGGTCAAACCACAACGAGGACATTGGAAGGCTACAGAAAACTATTATGAAATGAGCATGGTTTAATAATGCTTACTATGTCAGGCAAAGAAGTATCTGTGCTTAGCATCCATGATGTCTGTAACTATCTGGATATTCCTGTTCATGACTAGGAGATCTAGATATAAAAGTACTCTCCCAAGTACACTGAGACTGCATGCCTGTCAATGTTTATGCTCATAGCATATTCCTCCCAGATATATCCTGGTTTACAGTTAGCAGATATTGGATTATCTCTGCAGGTTCTGGCTCTAAATCCAACAGGATGAGGTCTAGCACACACTGTGCTATTATAGCTATGAGACTGAACACATTCCTAGTCAAACCAGGATGCTAATTTTCAATGCCACTTTTCCAGCTGCAAGTGATTTTTTTTTTTTTTTTTTTTTGCACGAGTTTGTTGATATTCATTGGATATGGAAACTGAAACTTTGGTCTTGGCACTATTTTGATTGCTGTGCTGCAAATGTACAATCAGTGTCATTTACTCTTTGTACTCCAGGATAAGGAATCTGTTGTGTTATTCTGAGGAACAGGAATGGTAGTGCAGTTCTCCAGTTCAAGCTTCATCAAATGAGCTTGTTTGTATCGTTGCATTAGAGACCACAGGTCAGGTAAGTCTAGATATTAGGCTGCAAAAGCTGAGAAATCTGGAGATGAACACTGATAACTGAGACAAAGGATCAACATTGTTCCTAACATCAAGGTACTTATCTGCTGCTACAGATTTAAATCTGTGACAATACATGTGACACAGAAACAGGAAGACTTGCAGCAGATTCCTCCTAAACCACAGAAGGGATAAGCGTTCATAAACTGAGAAATATGTTTCAAAATAATTGGTTTTTATGAATACTGAAGTATTCAATTACAGGTCCAGTAAATTCATGTTGAAAAAATGTATTTTTTTACTTCTATTATATTTTTCCTAAAGAATTTACTCTGCAAATAAATAGATAAAATGACTCTTGATGATTTTATTGTGCTTCACTGATAAGTTATTCAAATGTATAAAGGCAATAGCTTACATGTATTTTTATACAGACTATTTAGCATTAAAAATATAATAAATTTAGAGCAGTGATTCCTGAATAATAGACATCTTTAAGTGAAGCACACATATGAAGTTAGCTAAGCCTTTTCTCTTTACAGGAAATGAAGACATAGAGCAACATTCAGGGAATAATCCATCTCTACTTAATTTAAATATTTATCTAAAAGTAGGATGGGTTTTTCTTTAAAGATATTTTATTCCTTCTACTGAGTAGAAAGGGAGACTAGAAAATAAACTGAGAACCTAATTTTTAGCTGGCTCTAGTTGGGTGAGGTGAATCCTACACTTTATCGATTATGAATCATTCCTTTTGAAGGTACTAACTAGCTTATAAAGACCATCTGAAAACATCAGTATTTACACTTCTTTCTTTCTAATATGATGAAAGCTGTGGGCATGGATCATCAAATTATTCAGCTTGGAAGTGGCCTAGGGAGGTCTCTAGCCCACCTGCCTCCTAAAAGTAGGTATGACATCAAATTCAGAACAGAATGCAGAAACTTTTAGCCAGTCAGATCCAGAAAACCCAAGCACAGAAATTGTGCAATAGCTCTGTGCAGCCTGACCAAGAAATTTACTTTCTCATGGTAAAAAAAAAGATTTTTCCTCAAGTCAGCTGTAGAATCTTCCTTTACTACTTCATTCCCACAATATATTTCAGTAAAAAGCCTGTCTCTGCCTTCTTGGCTCCTCATAGGCACTTGCAGGAGCTATATGTTTCCCTGAAGTGACCCCTTTTCTGGGATGAATCAAATCGGTTCCCTCAGCCTCTCTTGACAGGGCAAGTGTGTCAACCTTGACTATTGGGCTGGCCCTGTGCTGAGCTTAATCCCATTTATCTTCAGCTTTCTAGCACTGAGAGTCCCAAGCATGAATGACGTATTCTGAATGTGGTCTAGCCAGTGTTGAGTCAAATGGGCTAATCACTTTGCTTGATCTCCTAGCTGTGCTCCTCTTTGATACAGTGAGGGTGCTTGTTTGCCTCTAACATTGACAGGACACGCTGCTGACTTATGGTTAATCACTGGCTTCCAAGACTATCAGGACTTTTTCAGCAGAGCTTCTCTCCAGCCAGTGAGTGCTCAGCCTGTATTGTTATTCCTTCATAGATGTAGGACTATGTGAATGCCCCTATTGAATTTCCTACTTGATCCTCTAGCTTGTCTGAGTTGTTCTGAATGGCAGCCCAGACCCTGGGTGTGTCAGCTGGTGTCATTTCCCCATGTTTGATGAAATCTTCAGATTTGATGAGAGTGCAATTTATCTCATCTTCCAGATCACTCTTTAAAGATATGAAACAGGACAGATACCACGACCGAGGACAGACTCCTGGGAAAATCCCTTTGTTAAGTCTTTTCCATAATACAAAACAATAACTGCTATTTAGAGCCTGACAATCCAGACAGATTTTTACTCTCCTGGTAGTCCAGCCATCTAGACATCTTTGCTTGGATACAACAATATCATGGGACACAAACTCAAATGCCTAATCCTTACTAGAGTAAAGGTAAAGATTTTCACCTGCTCTCTGTTTATTTATGGATCTAGTCATTTTGTCAGAGGTTTGTGATCTTACTCTTAATAAATCTACAATATCACTCTTGATAAATCCATGCTGACTGGTCCCAGTAACCTACCTCTCTTTCATGTCACTAGAATGGCCTGGACTGGAATTTTCTAGGGACTTCAGTTTGGCTAACCACTCTATTGTATTCTTAACTCATCCTTGTCCTATTTTGAAGACAGGCACAAGATTTTCTTTCTTCTGTTACTGGGGACCTGTAGTGGTCTCCACAACCTCTTAAAGGTGACAGAAAGCAGTGTCATAATGACATCAGCTTTCTCTCAGCACTTTGGTATCTATCTTATCTGGTCCCACAGGCTTATACTGGTTGAGAATACTACTCTTAGCTAAAAAAAAAATAATTTGAATTTATGGTTCAAAAATACACCTATGAAGGAATACAGCATTGAAGTATAATTTCAATTCAAAGCATTTTATCCTGGTTTGTTGCAGAGTTCCACTGGGGCTGTCAGAGCAGTGGGTCTTCTCAGATATCGTAAGACATGCAATAATAATGAGACCCGATAAGCACAGAATTTCTTATTATTATTTCTGAGTTGCTTAGCTTTAACCAGCCTACAAGATATCATTTTTATCTTTCAATAAATCCTTTTTCATTTCATATGTGTGGATATACACTCAGCAGTAGTTATCTTATCTTGAAAGTAAATCAAACATCTAGCTAAATCTGCACTGCATTAGCATTGCATTTTAATAATATCCCCAAGTGAAATGAAATAAAAGTTGTCTGAAGTGTATACTTTAATGGGAATCTATAGAGCATTGTTATTCTATATTCATAGATTGTGAGGGCAGCAGGGGGAAGTGAATTGTTTCCACCTTAAGTTAATATCTTTTGGTCTATTTTAGAAGGTATTTTGGTTGTTTGTTTTTTACCATGTGAGGAGAAATATGTACAATTATAATCTTTCCATAATAAGTTGTGTATGGGGTCTGGTTGAGATGGAATTAATTTTCCCCATAGCAGCACTCATAGTCCTGTGCTTTGTATTGGGAGCTAGAATGGCATTGATAACACATCGATGTTTTGGCTACAGCTGAGCATCGCTTACACAACATCAAGGCTGTCTCTCCAACATTCCACCCCCAAAAGCCAGTAGGCTGGGGGTGGGCAAGATCTTGAGAGGGGACAGAGCCAGGACAGCTGACCCAATATAGCTTTGCTAACTGATACAATAAAATTTTAAAAATAAAACCAGAATTTGAATTATTGCATTTGTACCAGTATTGTGTTCGCTAATGCCAGTTCCCTTGCAACAATACCTATGAGCATAAGGGAGTGATTCAGATGTTCATACAGTGAATGAAGTCATTGTTCATATTCATTAGACTTGACTAAATCTACTGTTGCATTTTATTAAAATTAAACCAAAAGGCTGGTTTAGTTACTCTATATCAACAATAAGTTACACAAAACCCTTTCTCCTCAAACTCTATATTCTCTAATTTTTAATCTACACAGACACCAGGGAGCCAAATCAAACATGCCAAATATACAAATTTAGCAAAGGGATATTCTCCAGTCCTCATTCTCTGTTATCCTTAATTTTGTATAAACAGTAATAGTCTCAAAAAGAAACTGCATAGCCAAGATACAAGGTGAGGGGAGCCCTCATATTATTACAAAATTGGGGCTTTTTGTCACAGATTGTCCACAGTTACTGGTTTATCATTCTACATCCAAGAGTCCTGGACAGCTTGTGATTGCGCTGAGGTAGAACTGTGAATAGTAATTAAAGAAACCATACCTATTGTGTGTCATGCAATTTGTCTGGAGTCTGGCCACCTCTGAATTGAGTCTATCTGGATCAGGAACAAGAGGCCCTTGAGAAGCCTGAAGCACAGGGTAGGTTCCTTGCCTGATGCACAGTGCTTGTTCGCCATCTGCCTATTTTTGGCCCAGCTAGGACTGTATTGTACAGAAATGCTGCATCCAGCACCCAGACAAATAATTTAAACTACTTACACTTTTTCTGTGCTGTCTTGCAGTTAAATCTATCCTGTAGATTTCACAAGTGCAAACTGAGTTTTGTTTTTATGACAGGAAAAAGACATTCAATATGACTACTTTTAAAAAAATATTTACTTTTTTTTTTCTTCCCCCAAGTATATTATGAACCTTCTTATTGACAGAAGTTGTTCTGGGCTGTATTTTATTCAGGTATAATCCAGAATTATTATAAAACACTCTTAAGACATTAAATGCTGATTTATTAACTTTGTTAACATTCTTAGTCGCTGAAATCTTTATATTTATATTCTGTCAAGGACTCAATGCTAATAGGTCTAGTTTGTTGCTATCTGTGCCTTTGTGACACCCTGTGACAAATAATACCATGTACATACAATATATACTGAACAACACAAACAACACGACACAGCTAATGTATGCCTTTTGCTGCAGAAAAATCTGCCAGGAGACATTGACATTAGGATGGAAATACTAAATATGTGAAGCTGCGTGGAAGCAAATAATCAGTTTAGAGTAGTTGTCTTTATTTAAGAGATGACAGAGAACTCAGTAACATTATTTTTGTCAAGTGAAGTCTGTGAGATTTGTCAGCAACTGACAGCTGAATGGCTCTAGTGTCCAAGAGATCAGGCATATCATGGTGCTCTTGTCAGAGCAGAGCATGTAGTTCCCTCAATAAGCCTTCAGGCATTGAGTGAGTTAGGCAAGTGGTTTCCTTTATCTCAGTTGAGCAAAATAGATGCACTTTGGGTGCACTGTTAATTAACAGTGGAGATGGCATAAGTTTTGTCACTTACAATACAATTAAGCTGTGTTAGAATGGCTTTAAAATCTTTCACGTGTCAGCGAAGGACTTTCAAATTCCAGAAAAAAGCCATCTAGTTTTGACACCACTATGTGGAGTAAAGGTTGTAGGGTTTATTAAAAAATGTTTTTGCTGAAAGTAAATATATTTATTCTCCTCTTTTTTGTTAGGCATATTTGAGATCATATTAGGAAACATGTTAGGAAACCTTCCTCAAGTACCTACAATAAACTGTTCTGTAAAAATACAGAAATCTATTTTTGAAAGCCTGAGTAGAGTTTTATGTCATTCTCAATACTAAAAATTTTCACAAATATATTCACAGAATCACAGAATTATTGAGGCTGGAATAGACTTCCAAGGTCATCAAGTCCAGCCTATGACCCAACACCATGACATCTTCTAGACACACCACAACATCAGCTAGACAAATATGCAACATGATGTGCCCATTTCAAAGACAGAAGAGGAAAAACCCAGAGCTTAGCTTTATGGTGATTAATCAGAGGTATGACAAACCCTTGCATCAAACCCTTATATTTACAGGCTCTAAGATTATCACAAAACTCAACTCAAAGAGTACATTTAATAACTAAACCATTTGTTTTACAACTCATTGAAAGTTTGTTGATAATTTTAACTAAACACTTATTTGAAATTCCTAGAGTTAATCTACGGTATTAGAAATAACAGTGATTCTGTGATCAAAAAATACATGAATCTGAGTAATTTCTAGAAGCACTTTGCTTGGCTTGACTGTCTCCTACCAAAATAATAACAATAATTCTGAAAAAGTAATTAATATATATATATATTACTTGATTTTTTAAACATAAAATGTTCTTTAATTATGAGATTCCTGTATTGGCCAGCAGATAACTTTAAATTATGATAATAACATTATATAAATCTCATAAAGTATCATTAAAAAAGACAGATTTAAATCAAGTTATCTAGCTCAAGCTGGTATCGCAGGCAATTATATCAGTATTTACCAATATTTGTTGATATTGATGTGTTTTTCAGAGATCTATCAAATTGCACATTAGTAAAGAGTTGCTATTAAGTCAAAAGTTAATCCTGTATTTGCTTCCTCAGATTGTCTTCAAAGTCAAAGTACACCACAGTTGGATGCCTTCAAATCGTATCGAGGATATCAGCAAAGTCCCAACTCACTAGCAGTTGTCTATCTCTCAGAAGAGTAAGACAAAGCCCTTTCCTATGAATAGCCAATTTTGTACTTCTATTCCTAGGCAGAAGCTAATTTGACTAGAGCTGATAAAACTATGCTATTACTATGACGTTGTATAGGATGGGATATTAATGAATATGCCCAGGACAGACAATGCACAGCCATGTTATTGTGTACGTTTTCGTACTGAAGGAATGTTCTCGGCACTGTAGCAATCATAAGGTGGTAAACTTAAAACTCTTCAATGCAGTTGGCATAGGAAAAAAATTCCTATTCGTTGATGTAACCGATGATGTTTCATTAATAAGGAAAGAGCTGACCTAGTGACACTGTTCCACGGAATAAACCAGTTTTGTTTTTCACAAGAAGAAAAAAAAAACGTAAAACAGAGACAATGACTTTCTGGATTGCTACTGAATCTAACAGATAATCCATTTATTACTCCTGATGAAGGACTAGCAAAAAGTATCTTTTTCACTATGCTGTCTTATAGCAGTTCTGTTAACACTGATGTAAAAGGAAACATCTGGAAATATTTTGCATGGCAAAGTCTCAGTGACGCATTGTGGTGAACAGCCCTACAAGGTGACAGCTGGCAATACTTACAGGAAAAAGACAAACAACACGTATATTCTATCAAAGTAGCTAAGACTCTTAGATTGTTTGTCAAAGATAGTTAAAATAAAGTCCATGAAAAAATAGTTTACAGTCTAGTCCTATATGTCACTAAATAAATAATTCCCAGTATTGCTGACACAGTATAGATGCCCTATTACAATGACACTTTGTACTTGATTTACAAATCATACCTGTTCCTATAATATGTAAAAAGGATATAGGATTGGGAGTAGTACCAGTATATATCACTATTTTTGAAGAAAACAGTTAGATCTATTGAATGAAATAACTGGAAATTTCACACTGGTAATAATACTCTGTAATTAATCAGTAATAACTACAGATTCAATGTATTGCTTGTTCATTAATATAAGATACTGGAAACTTGTTTTAAATGATGTCAAAAATCCAGTCAAGTATCAGATTTCTGTAGAAAGAAAAAGTAAAAATAAAAAAAGTCAAAACCATTACGGTATCACACTTTTATAATGCAATAATGATGATATCAAATTGCTTTATTTCAAGAGTCTCCAAATTTGAAATGACAAGTAAGCTATGGGCCTACTTCTGTGATGAATTAAATGCTTTTAGCATTAATTTAACAATCCTGACACATCAGTTTCACTAATTAATTAATTTAAGTGGAGTGATGTCTTAAAATAGCAAGGATTTATGCTTGCATGTTGCTACAGTGATAACAAAGGAAACGTGAGATGTAGTCTTAGGATGATATTCCTACTTCTTTTGAAAGGCTGGAAAGGCTTAAGCAATAATATAGTAAATTGTTTCTCAGCCCAAGTAACCCTAGTACAGACATCAGCACAAATATCCTGTGCAATGGAATAATTTCAAATGTACTGTATTAAGCAGCATGTCATTTCTAGTTTTACTATTATTTTTCCCAAGCCAGATTATTGTATGCTAGAAACTATGCTGTTTCTGGTTTCTCTTTTTCTTAATTTAATTGGAAGGTATAGCCTGCCAAATAAAAGGTAACTTGAAATGGGTCAATTTAATAAATTAGGGATCCTCTACTGTACCAAACATCTTCTCTGGTAGGATTGTGTATTATCTCATAAATACTTATGTTATTGTGATGCTGGTCACACAGTGAATACTCATTATGATAAACATAAATTCAAATGAGAAAAATAAGGCAATGCAGTACACAAAAAGTCTAGAAGAAAAACATTGTAAGTACTCTGTAGACTTGTGCTTACTCCTATCTCCATTGAATAGCTGCAGCAGAACTGAAATGAAATATAGATGGTGTTTGAGCTTTGCAAGTAACAAAGCTTCCTGTACATGATTTATTTTCTCACTATAGATGGATCTGAAACATAATGTATGCAGTAAAAGACCTCTAATAGTTGTAACATGCTTTAGAAGAACCTTAATCCAAACAAAAAAAAGGTTTTTCTCAAGTATGTTTGTTATAAACAGGTAGCGCTAAAGAGTAGGATTGCTTATGTTGCTTCTCGTGAGCCCTACTAATGTACGTTGTTTTGGCTTCGTGGTGTTCATAAACAAAGGAAAGGTGTTACATTAAAGAATATCTGAAATTGTATTCCATTTCCATTATTCTGAGCCTATTCTAATCTCTGAAGTATCAAGCTTTTAAGGCAGATGCAGTAATTTCTCCAGTCTAACATCAGGTCTTTAACAAAAACACCGATATCAGATAATAGAGGAATTCTGTAAACTCTATGAAAGGGTGACAGACAGTACAATTAATATGTCCAGATATATCACTTGCTTCCTTGTTTGTTGTATGGTTCAGCATTTGGGTCCTAAAGCTGAAAATGCACAGGAAGTCCAGTAGTTATTTGTGCTCGTACAGCAACCAAACTATTTGATTTCTTGCACAATACTACCTACTGTATTCAGAACTAACGCTAAAGAAAATCAAGAAAAGCTAGATTACCTATAAAATAAGGCTGAGTACAGAAGGTCTAGGCTGATAGCAATACTCTAATTTTAGGAGGTACAGATCCTCACTGAGTGATTAATATTTTTCTCCCTCCCTATTACAGCTGCTCTCCACCTGTCCCTGTTTCTCTCCACTGCATTTGCAAAGGTTAATTTACTTTGTGTGCAACTGTGCAAGATACCTTTAGAATTATTCAAATGAAGAGAAATATTATTAGATCTAGAGGTGCATCTACAACAACTCATACCTGTTCTTTAAATGTTTGTCAAAGTGTCATTTTGCTCTAAGAGTCTTTCCATTCAAATGCAGTACAGGAATATGTGGAAAAGTAAATTAGCATTTTTCAATTGTTGACATTCAAAGAACTAATTAGAATCTTACGAGCACATAAAATATGTAATTGTCCTTCACTCGTCATGGTAGAGTTAATTAAAATGCTCAGCACCACCCTATTGAGACAAAAACATGAACAATATAACATTTCCATGAAGCAAATTGTGGTTTCCTTCCTATTCTCCTCTACAAAGTGTATTTAACCTTATATGGCATCTATGCTACCCAGTAGAAATTCCCACCAAAAATTAAATTCCAGTTCTGGTGAACTAGGATATTCTATACCAACTATGTTTCAATGTTGTATAATCAAAAATGTATGTTTATGGTCAAAAATGTTTCAGATAGAAAAAAACAAAACTTCTTAAAGAAAACGCTCCCTGAATTATGTTTGTGACAATGCTTATGCTGTGAATTTTAAAGAAAGTTTTTATTTTTTCTGGTTAAATGGTAATAAAAATCACAGTCCTCTGTATAATATGTTAATACATACTTATATAGGGAACACTTTATTACCATGAGATATATAAACCATCTATAAATGTGAGTAATACAAATGTTAATAATACCAAAACTTTAAATTCTCAATCTCATTTCTTTAATGGAGTAGAATGGAAGCTGAAAGGATGGATATCTATAT
>JAVSBS010000287.1:0-13708 GCA_033124195.1 Coracias cyanogaster
GGGTCATAGAGCACTGGAATGGGCTGACCAGAGAGGTGGTGGAGGCCCCGTCCCTGGAGTCATTCATGGTCAGGCTTGATGAGGCTCTGAGTAACCTGACCTAGGTAGAAGTCCCTACTTGTGTAGGGAGGTTGGACTGGATGATGTCTAGAGGTTCCTTCCAGCTTGAAACATTCTATGATTCTATGATATTAAAGCAAAGCATTTATACACCAATGATCACCTAACCTATTTCTCCACTTATTTTAGGTTTTCATATATAAAGTGAAAACCATAGCATTTCAGTACTCTTTAGTGAGCTTTCTATTGAAATATTAAATTTTTCAAGGTATGTGGCTCCTTTAATACAGTCATTTGGCTACACATGTTGACTGGTTTTAAAGCATTGATCTGTTTTTCTGAAATTATTTCAGGAATATCCTTCAAGTATACTGTGAAGAAGATTATAATCCAATTGTTATGGTTTTTTATGTCCCCTAATGATGATATAATTAGATAACATGAAACAAATAATCAATTACCTATTCAACAGAGACCCCTAAGTGTTCTTAGGGAAGGACAGAATGCAAGCACAAACCTGAGAATGCAAGTTCTCTCTTGCATCTGAAAGTTTGTTTCTGGAAGTTTTGCTAGTGAACACTTATACATATTCAAGGTTAGGTGCCTCCAGGGTACTGTATATAAATGACCTCCCAGAAGTAAAGCAGCTAAGATTTGGAGTCCAATCTTAGTTCTTGAGAACCTTACTATGTCTCTTAATCTCATCGCCTCTGGGAGATGGTGAGAACGTAGGCAAAAGTAAAATGCTCTTGTTATAGAAGCTATGGATCTATCATGAGTCACAAAATCTGGGAATAATTTTTGTCAAGAAGAAAAACATCTATTTCATGTAGCTTTATTTAAAACCACTCTCCAAATCAACAAGAATTTAATATGGTGGACTGTAAGTATATGTGATGCTCCTCTGCTGAAATGAATGCAAGATTGCTTTTTGAAAAATAACAGCATGTTTAGGGTGTCTGAGATACCCACAGAGAAGTTGTAAGATGCTTTTTTCGTCCTGGAGTGGTTGCTGGAAGGCAGGCCAGTTTTCCCTTAGAGGCGGAATCCTCAGTTTTAGCCATCTGAATCACATATCTAAGCTTTAGGAAATGATTGGCCCCTCCCTGCCAGTCAGGGAAGTGAAGACTTTCACTTTGATAAGTGAAAACTTGTTTTTGTTCAGGGAAGGGAAGCACATTGGTTAGGGGAAAAGGCAATGGTGTCTGTTCTATTTTGGTAGTCAGATTCTAATGGCTAAGAGGGTTTTGATTAGGTCCACAGTGTCTTGCTTATTGGAAGAAATCTAAAAGGGGCTGGACAAGTTCTGCATAAGAACCAGGGGAAAAATGTAGAAATAAAAGACACACAGAAGCAACATTACAGTTGAAAGTTTGTGGTTTCTTCTTGGTTTCTCTTCTTTTGCAGGCAAAGACAAATGGCACAAGGGAAAAATACCTCATCTGAACTTCAGACACCTGCTGTGAATATCTAAGAGTCTACAAGCTGAATCTCTAGTGTTTTTATGCACACCTATTAAAGTATATATGAGCAATATGTTAAGGAGAATGCCCTCACAACCAGAGAGCTGAAAGGCCAGTGACCTATTAACAAGAGACCATTGAAAAATCAGCTGAGTAGAAAAAATGCTCAAAGTTTTTGGCAATGTGTTCAAAAAACCTGAATTCCAAAAACGACACTTGGCTTTATTCACGATATTACGAGGTACGTGTATTGTGTTTTGTTAAACCAGCTTTGCTTTGCTAAATTTAGTGATAAAACTGGATTAAAAATACTTGTGTCTTTATTTTTATTACATAGTAAACAGAATAAATAGGGCTTAGGAATACAGTTAGTTCTTTTGGGTCTGCATTAGTCATCCTAGACTTACTATTTCATCAAAAAAGAGACAATTCCAGAGACTTCCTCAGATTTCAGGTGAACCTAAAATCTTTCTAAACTGCCTCTCTGGCACTGACTGCAAAAGCAGCTTCATTCTTAGCTTAGGTTTCTGCTAGACTGTTTAAAAAAGCCATTTACTTTAAGCAGTAGTAATTGTTATTTCAACAAAATAATTTTAAATACAATATAGGATACTTTTCCATTGAAAAGATGTCTTACTATTATGAAATTATTTCATTAGTTTGTATCTGCTACATTTAAGTAATTGATAGTTACACAAAAAAAAACAGAATAAAAAAAAAGATTTAAAAAGAAGGACAATTAGATCAGGCAAGATGACACAGCGATCAAATGGTGGACCATAGTGACAGTATGGGAGTGTTTATTTCTATCCACTGTATTTAAAGGTACCAGCTCAATGTAAATATTCAAGCCGAGGTGAGATAAAACATTTGTTTTAAGAAAACAAAATGACTAAATATAATTTAGAAGGAGTCACTTGAAATAGTCTGACAATTAATATTATTTCAAATATCCTATGTGAAGCAAACATTTTAACAGAGAAAATTTATTCAAGAAATCCCCAAATTTGAGGGCTTTCTTCCAAGTATTTAAAGAAGGAGGAAAAAACCTCTGTTTCTCACACGAAGAAGTATTGCCTTTCTTAATAATAAGCTTTTTCTTTACAATTCTCTAGAATTTTCATGCATTTCATGGCTCATATGTTTTCTTAACTACCTTGAGAATGAAATGCTTGTTTCATGACTGATTGAAAAGTAAAACTTTAAAATAGGTTGGATGAGCAGCATGTAGAGTATTTATTTAGACTGAAGGGAATATAACAGGGTAATTGGTTCATCTGTAAATTAATATATTAGAAAAATCTTCAGATATGATCGATGAATCCATTTTACATTGTTTTCCATCTGTCTGTCTGTTTTTTCGTATTTCCTATGTTTCATATATCTTATTGTTTTTCTTATTATTCTAATTGCTTCTCCAGGCAAAGTGTGTGAAGAACATCCTCATTTCTTATTTGAATATTATCTGAAAGGAAACATGGAAAACCACACCAAGGTAACTGAGTTCATTTTGGTTGGGTTCAAATCTCATCCAGGACCACAACTCCTCCTCTCTGTTCTCTTCTCAACAATGTATGTTGTCACTGTGGTTGGAAATGCCTGTATGATCCTCATCATTAGAATGGACTCCAAGCTGCACACTCCCATGTACTTTTTCCTAGAGAACTTGTCCATCTTGGACATCTGCTATTCTTCTGTCATCACTCCCAAAGCAGCACTGATGTTCTCACTGGGCAGAAGAATAATTTCCTACAATGGCTGTGCATCTCAGATGTTCTTGTTCTCTCTCTTTGGTACAACAGAAGCCTTCTTCCTTGCAGTGATGGCTTATGATCGCTTCACTGCCATCTGCAATCCACTGCTGTACCATATCATTATGAATAGAAGACTTTGTGTTTTCATGGTGGTGGGCTCTTACCTGTCAGGCTGCATCAATTGTACCATCCAGACAGGCTTTACATTCAGTTTATCCTTTTGTGGACCCAAAGAAATAAACCACTTCTTCTGTGATGTTCCTGCAGTAATGCATGCCTCCTGCTCAGACACATTTGTTAATGAAATAGTAATGCTAGCTGTATGCGGATCAATTATTGTGGGCACTACCTTGGTGGTTTTTATCTCCTATGGTTATATAATCATCACTATTGTCCAAATGCCTTCAGCTGAAAGCAAGCGCAAGGCCTTCTCCACTTGCTCTTCTCACATGCTAGCCGTCAGCTTGTTCTTTGGGGCTGTTTTCTTCATGTATGCTTGGCCTGGGGCCACATCTTCACCTGACAAAAGTAACACCATCTCTATGCTCTATACTGTTGTTATTCCCATGCTAAATCCTTTCATCTACACCCTCCGAAACAGGGAGGTAAAATGGTCTCTGAAAAAAACAGTTAAAAAAGAAAGGCTTTTTTAGTAACTTTACTAAGGATGAAAATGACCACGATGTCCAATTCACTACAGACAGATGTTTAGAACGTAAAACAAGAGACACCAGGGCTTGCTTTCAAGAGTCTTTTGTGATTACAGATGGTCAGTGTCATGGATGAAAACAGAAGGTATAAAAGAAATCTAGGAATTAGATCAGGTGAAGGTGTGGATTCATTTCACCAGACTTAGACATTGACAATCCATCTCAGCTGTAACACAGAGTCCTTTTATAATAATTCAAAAGTCACAAGCCTTTTAAGCCATAATGAACTGTGTAATAGATATTTAAAATAGGACATAAAGCTCGGACTCTGGCAGCGCATTATTTCTATGCATTGGATCTCAGCTAGTTCAGGTGGAGACATTCTCACTGTAAATATCGAAAGATAAAGAGTCAATCAAGAGTGAACTGTGTGATTTATTTGTCTGGGACTCATCATTTGTAAATTTTTTTTTTTTCTCAATTTTGCTTTTATTCACTGATTAAAAATGAGTGGAACCACTGAATTTGGGCTCCAACCATCAATCACTAATGGGCAATTGAAAACTTGTGTCTGAAGTGCTCTCTAACAATAACAAAAAAAGATGAATTCTGATTCCATGTGTTTGTGTGCGTGCTTCATGGGTGTTTCTAACAGGGTGGGAGCTATTTCTCTGTGATAGATGATCTTGGAACAATATAATCTCACATAATATGGCATCTCTGAAACATTCAAGGTCAGGTTGGATGCTGCCTTCCAACCCCAAATATTCTGTTATTCTATAATATGTTTAAGTTCAGCTTTACAGCTGCTTTGCAGAGTCTCAAAATTCTGGTAAAAAAAAATGAACATTTCAAAAAATAACAACTTGAAACTTTTGCATTAAGTGTCTGAAGCATGACCTCCTGAGTTATCATGCAAGCACTATATGACCAGAAGACTGCTCAGTTCTCATTATATTACAACATAAGATAAATGCCAGGACTGGCTAGAAATCAGAAATTCCCTGTCAGAGAAAGTAATTCTTTAAATTATTTGTTTACTTCCTACTCAAAAGAAATAATACCACATTAAGATAAATGAAATACTATCCATAGTTAACTCTTTCTCTCTTTTGATATAAAAGGAATATATACTATAAACTCAAATGCAGATACCTTATTCCTGTGCATACAGAACCATTCTAGATCAATGGAGAAAATACCAGAGGACTATCCCCATGTACCATAGTTATTTCTATGAGCATTTTGTACCGACCACTATTCAGTGGTAGAAGAAATAATAATTCTTAGAATCATAGAATTGTTCAGGTTGGAAGAGATCTTCAAGAACATCAAGTCCAACTATTAACCCAGCACTGCCAAGTCACCACTAAACCATGTCCCTCACTACCACGTCTATGTGGCTTTTAAATCCCTCCAGGGATGGGAACTCCACAATATCCCTGGTCAGCCTGTTCCATGGCTTGGCAACCTTTTTTCCTCATATCCATTCTAAATCTGACCTAGAGCAACTTGAGGCCACTTCCTCTTTTCCTATTGCTTGTTACATGGGAGGACAAACTGACCCCCACCTCACTACAACCTCCTTTCAGGTAGTGGTATAGACCAACAAGGTCTCCCATAAACTTCCTTTTCTCCAGATTAAACAACCCCAAGTCCCCCAGCTGCTCCTCAGAAGACTTGTGCTCTAGACCCCCTCTAGTTTCATTGCCCTTCTTTAGTCACACTCCTGCACCTCAATGTCCTTCTTGGAATGAGGGAGCCAAAACTGAACCCAGTATTTGAGGTACAACCTCATCAGTGCACAGTACAGGAGCATAATCACTGCCCTAGTCATAGAATCATAGAATCATAGAACTGTAGAATTGTAGAATGGTTTGGGTTGAAAAGGGCCTCAAAGACCATCTAGTTCCAGCCCCGCTGCCATGGCAGGGACATCTCCCACCAGACCATGTTGCTCAATGCCCCATGCAACCTGGCCTTGAACACCTCCAGGGATAGAGCATCCACAGCCCTCCTGGCCAACCTGTTAGAGTGTCTCACCACCCTCAGAGTGAAGAATTTCTGTCTGATTTCCAATCTAAATCTACCCAGTTCATCCAGTTCTCTAACTAGATAGCTGTCTTTCTGTTGGTCTCTCTATCTAAACTTTGAATCAAATAGAAAATTGCACCATGAGAGAATTTGACTCTTCCAGACACCTACTTCAAGCCCATTACCATTTCTTGCTTGTGCTGATAATTTTTAACCTGTTCTTAGACACTTGCATTCATGGCTAGAGAGACTTTTCCCCAGGCTCTTTTTTGTACCAGTTTTACTGTAATTTCCTCTGATAATAGTGTGAAGGATATTGTCCTGTCCAAGGGGACAAAGATAACCATGATGTCCATTTTTAGCAGCAAAAATCACCTTGCATTCATAAAGTATCTAGCACACTGCTTTCCCCAGATATTTAAGAAGGGAAAGCAGGCATTTTCAAGTGGTCTTCTACAAATTATTTTTCCATGTCTCCAACGTCTCTTTAAATTGAAGTTGGAAGGGATCTCTGGAGATGATCCAGTACCACCTCAACACCTCAACATTCTGGAGGTTTTTGTTTTTTTTCTTAGGTGGTCCAGATAGCTAAAATGTCTGGGCATAGGCAATCCCTTTTATGATGTGAAAGGAGGTATATGAGAGCAAACAGTGAATTCTGCTCAAAAAATCCCAGTATGTTTTTATTGAAAGGGAAGCAGATATTGCTATAGTCTCATCTTAAGAGGAAGACGGGCCACAGCTAAGGAATTCTTTTTTCCTCTGTTGTTTAAAGGTGAAACCCAAGGTTTCTCTAGGCAAGCACTTGTAGAAGTCCTGCTTTCCAAGAAATACAGATAATAGGGCTAGATCTGAAGATGGTCATCAACTCATCTTTCCCTGTCTATTTCTGTTTCTACACTCTAGCTCATGCTGGAAGCAGAAGAGTTGTGATTGTCACCTTCAGCCTGTAACACTTTCAATTCTCTTCTCCGGATTTTCAGTTGTGCACCTGCTCATTGTGGAGCCACACTTCCCTAGACAAATTAGTACTGCTGGGACTACCCCTGCATGCAAGTTCTCATTTTCTTGTTTATCTTGGTAATCTATACTGCAGCTCTGGTGGGCCATACTGGACCTATCACAATCATCATGAGCAGTTCACACCTCCACACTGTACCCAGATGCTGCTTCTTTTGTACCATTGCCTTCATCGGTGTCTGCTATGCTAGCAGTGTTGCTGACAACGTCCTGGTCAGAGCACAGAGGCATTTCCTTTATTGTGCAACTCAATTTTTCTTTGGAGGACTCTGTTTCTACTGAATGCTTTCTTCTTGTGACAATGTCTTATGACCGCTTCACTGCCACCTGCAATCCTCTGCCCTACCAGGCTACTATGTCTCAGAGGGTGTTACCTGCTGGTTCTGGTTTCCTACCTTTATTGCAGTCTAAACACTGCAGGACAGACCAGTTTAATCTTTCAGATGAATTTCTGTGGGTCAGATGAATTTGCTCATTACTTTCATGAGCTCCTATCACTTCTAAAGGTCTGCTGCCATTAAATTTATGTCAACAAGATTGTGCTGTTTTCCTTTTTTCTTTCTTATCCCTCTATGATGTGTGATCCTGGTGTTTTACTGCAGCATTATCTCCACCACCCTGAGGATCACTTCTCAGGCAGGCAACAAAAAAGCCTTCTCTACCTGTACTTCCCACTTTATTGCAGTAGCACTGTATTTTGGCACATCTGAAATGTATGCCATTCCTTCTGAACTCCTCTTCACCAGACCAGATCAAATGAGTGTCCATGTCATACTGTCTTTTCATCCACATGTTAAACTCCATCATCTTTAGCCTGAGAAAGAAAGATCTGAAGGATTTTCTGAAGAAAACACTCAAAAGGAAATTATTCCAAGATTTACCCCTATTAAGTCACATGCCTTCAAAGAAAGCTTTTTCAGAAGCAGGCAGAAGCAAAAAGGAACAAAGTAAAGTCTCACAAGGGATTTTTCTAATCAAAACTCAAGTTTTCTGTTCATCTAATTTTGAAAAATTTCCTAGTAATTTGAAGCATATTTTTGTCAAAATCAGCGTGCTGAAAGTAAACCACTTTTAGCCACTACTGGATTTGCTTTTGACTTTGTAATAATTTGGAATTTTTTTTCCCAACCCTATGTCATGCTGTTTTTATTTCCCTTTGTCATGCTTTGGCAAGTGCATTGGATTAGATGATCTCCAGAGGCAAGTGCGTTGGATTAGATCATCTCCAGAGGTCCCTTCCAACTCCTACTTTTCTGTGGGAAGCTTGCAGCCTAAAGAGACATTAGGCAACAATTTATTTCAGTTCATTTGATGTGAAAACATAGGAAAATCGAATGATTCCTGCTGTATCCCTCTGTGCCTCTTTTATGGCATCTAATACAGTGCCTGTGTGTGGAGGAGGAGATTAAAGGAGGTGGGCAAAAGTGAAAATATCTGAACTTCAGTAATGTTGATGGAAAGACAAAGAAACAACAGTTACAAGCTACAAATGAGGGTTTTTTGAGGGTGGCTATATTTACCATTACTCTCTTCTTCATGACGAACAGCAGAAAAATATTCCATTACTTTGTTTTTTCAAAGACGTAATCAATCCCAAATAAATTTGGGGATCTATTGATGATTGCAGAACTAACCACTTACAAGGACTTTTCTGTACTTGCATATTTACTACTCTTTAATTACTCCCTGGTGTCACATCCCGAGCAACCAGGACAATGACTCAAGTTAGCTAATTCCCAGGTTAGGATTAAAGTGAAACAACACCAGGGATCCTCCAATTCACAAAACACATCAACAATCCTTGCAATATATCCAGACCTTGAAAACCAATGGAAGCTCAGGCATTGCTGAAATTTATGGGGTAATGTTCTCCTGAATTGCAATAGAAATCATATTTATACTCTCCATAAGGAACATTGAAAAATTTATTTTTGTATTTAATTACTTATTCATGCATTTTCCCCCCTTGAAATTCCTAGGAAGAAGCAAAGCCAAGAAAACTGCACAGGTTAGCAGCTACGACACAGGACCTAAAGGAGACCTCCAGCATTCTTGAACAGCAGCAGGAGTGAGACCACCAGATAGCTCTAAAATAGTATTGCATATTTGTATTTTGCCACCTCTACTCACCACCTTAAAGCAACTGAAGGCGGGGAAATTAAATTTAAGTCCGAGAAACATAAAGTTCAAATTGGCATTATCTGTTTACAACCTAGACACTGTGGATTACTTTATCTGATGCATTCATGTGCAGATAAAGTGTAAGTATATATAGTAAATGTTGCTTACTGGTGGGATTCAAACTCAGCTAGAACTGTGGATCTTTCTTTCATGGTCTTCCATCATGCTGTCATCATGCTCTTGGGAAAGAATGACATGACTGCTAACATTTGTATAAACACCCATCTATTAGCAAACAATGTGTTACTTCTTCAAGAACTTCTTCAGCTGGGACCTCTGCCACCCTGCCTTTGCCACTCCTCAAACTGCTTCTCTGCTGAGAAGGCCATTTCCTATGGAGGCTGGTTAGCCCAGCCAATGTTGTTTCCTCTTTGTCACCAGAAAGTACTTCCTCATGGTGATTACAGCTTATGACTATTTCATTGCCATTGGTATAATACCATTCTACCTTACCAAGATGTCAAAAAAGATACTATTAGTTTGCATTGGCATCCTACACCTGTGGCTATGCCAACAGCATCCTACAGACTGCAGTTCTGTACAAGTAGCTATATGTCCCACTTTCGTCACATTCTAGCTGTTATGATTTCTGCCCTTTAAAGGCAATTTCATTGTGACTATCAGTAGGTCAGGGATGGTCACTTCATACACCTATATTATCTACACTACCCTAAAGCATAAGAAAAGGCTGAGAAAAAAAGGGCAGCAAGTCAGGAAAGACTCATCAGTTTGGGCTCATCTATCTCAATGTCGGTATTTACAACACAGACATCTCTGTCTGGAGTTGTTTAAAATTACCTTTGTGTACACAGACTTACTGCAGAATAAACTTTCAGATTCTATAGGAAGCAAGTGCAACTGTGGCAACCAGGTGAGGTGAAAAAAAATACAGCTGCCTCCTTTGTTGCAATACATTTTGGGTGTAATGTAGATATCTTCAGTCTTAGAAACTACAGGACATTCAACCTCCTTGCTTCCATTCTTGGGAAAATCATGGAGTAATTCTTCTGGGAACACACTTCTGGTCATATGAAGAAGAAGAAGGTGATAGGGAGCAGTCAGTATAAATTTACCAAAAGTAAACCATTCCTGGCCAACCTATACCTATCATGAAATCAATGGATTCTGGATGAAGGAAGAGTAGCAGATGACATTTACATGAACTCTAGAAGACTTTCAACACTGTCTTCCATTATATCATAGCCAAGTTAGGACTTTACAGTCTGGATGGATGGACAACTAGATGGATAAAAAGGCTGGTTGGATTATCATGCTCAGAAAGCACTCTACCTGGAGTGGTCAATGGGTCTACTCTACCCTGAAATACTACCTAAACCTACCAGATTTACAGATTACACCAAACTGGGGGAGGGGAATGATACTCAAGGACATAGTCTGGCTGAAAAAAATTAGCCAATAGGAACTGCAGAAATTCAACAAGGATGCAAACAAGTGCAAATTCCTGCATGTGGCAAGGAATAACAGACAAGGGACTGACTGGCTAGGTAAAAGCTCTGCAGAAGAAGATCTGGGAGTCTTGGTAGACAGCAACCTGAACATCAGTCATCGGATAGCCCTGGCAACAAATCAGCTCAGCTGTATCCTGGGCCATATAAACAACATCATAGCCAGCAATTAAAGGCAAGTGCTTATCCCCCCCTACTTAGCATTCATTAGACTGCACCCACTCTGAGCAGGACGTTGTACTTCAGATCTCCTGAGATCCCATTCAGCATAAATTATTCTATGAATCTACAGAAGGTAAGGATAGGATTCATGTGCCTGCATGTCATTAGGTATTGATATTTTAGGTGCCCCGGAGTATCACACCTGGCTTCCTGCTCCCACTAAGGAGCATAATTTAATATATGTCTTATATATTAAAGTGTCAAATACCCTAAGACATATAAAATATTACTGTATGCCTGTGTTTAGGTATCTCACTTGCTCCTTTAGTATATACCAGCCTAATCATAGTACTTTTTCCTTCTAGTCAAGGGATAGTCACTAAACACAGCCGATGAACTCTAAGAAATAGTCAACCTCATTATAATATATCCATCCAGAACAGAACAGATAAAGGAAATTCTAGATTACTAGGTCATGTAAATATACAAATAAAGGAGCCAAATCCTACCTATAAGTATAAACTAGTGTTTTCCCCTTGGCATAGGTTCTGTGGGGATCTGATTTGCTTATCAGTTCTCAAAGTAAAGGTTCTTGTACTGCAACTTTGGTCTACTTGAAAAAAAAATGAGAGCAGTGTCACTGGCCACAGGAGGAATGGTTTTTTACATCTCATGTTGGAGAATGAGGAGCAACTCAATATATGAAACTCAGATTTGTCCCTAAAGAGAGGATGGTTCATTTTTCCCATGCAACAGAAGAGGAAACAGTGCTCTCCTAGCCTTGTCTAATTCTTGATCTCTAACTTCCACAGGAAATTATTTAATTTTTTTTTATATGAAAATTTTTTTATTTCTCTACAAATTTATTTTTTCACACTTTTAAAGACATTTTTCCCATGACTTTTCTTTTTCTTTTTGTCAGTTATTTAGAACAAGCATCAAGAAAAAATAAAAGGCTGTTATGTTCATCTTCATCCTTTTATCTCAAGTAAGTAATGTTTTGTAGTTTAGAATTTATGTCAATGAACATTTATAACAGAAATAGCTTTTCTCACTGCCCTTCCTTCCTTCCTTTCCTCTTTCCTTCCTTCCTTCTCACTTTTTAATTTTTCACTTTTTAATCATTTCCCTTCTTTCCTTACATCCTTCTTCCCCAGAGTTGGGTATATGAGATTAATTTCTCCTAAGTGTAGGTATCTACATCAATACCAACAGCACATAGTTTATCCATAGTTTATCTCTACTGTCAATGTCTCTGTTGTCAATCACTCTTTGAATACAACTCATCTGAATTATTTTAAAGTCCACTTCAGGTGGTTCACTGTATAGAGAGGTAATTTTCTCTGTGTAAAGGATTAATCCTGCCGTTTACTACACATATAGCATAATGGATGCATGTAAGATTTAACAAGCTGTTTGTGCATTTATGTTCACTAAGTCTCATCATTTTGTTACCTCACTTAAACCATCCAGCAGGTAAGTCAGATCCATTGTAGCTAATCTTAGTGGCTCAATACAGTTACTAAAAATATGTCTTTTGCAGGTCATAGAAGACATCTGCACAATGTCTGTAAGTTTCTTATACCCTTGAGTATCTACATTCTTCAGAAGCAAGAGCTGGAAGCTGAGTGGCATAATCTTTATCATCCCTCATGGCAACAAAAGCATATTAGGCAACCCCTGCTATCTCACATCTTAATTACAATTAGTAACAGAAGAGGAATTCAGGTACTTGAACACAGGCATGTCTAGTGCTAATTTGGAGCTTTTGTGCTATTCTGCAGAGCCTTCAGCCCTCCTCTGGAAGGGCACAGATCTTCTGCAGGTCCCTTGTTATATCTGCCAACTCCACGGGACTAAGATGCCCTTAGCAGCTAAAATTTCATGATGTCACTCTATATGGTGCTTTAATATCTCCAGTAGTACCTAAAGTGGACTGACTTATATGCAAAGCTAGCTCTCAAAGCTCTGATCATAGTCATATCATTATACATAATAAAGTGGGAGTGTAAGTCATATATATAACACTGTCCAGAAATGTTTAACCCATTCCTATCTAGAACCCTATGTAGGGCCAGACGAATCACTGTTTAAAGTCATGGACTGTATTAATTAGAGATTTGATTTGCTGGTCCATGCATAAGTTCTCAGTGATGTTTGACAGGCCTTTTGTTCCCCACCTAGCAAGTCTCTGGTTCCGAATGTCTGTCATTTCTGATTCCTAATTTTTTGCTCTGTATAAATGACCCAAATAACTACAGCATGCAAAAGACATTATATATGTCCATGAACTCATAGATGGAGAATGAAGGTGGGATCCAGGAGTGTAAACACAGCCTTTGGATCACAGGAAAGCACTTGAGATGCCTAGAATGGTTCACAAATTCCTGCCAGATATGACACAGAACCTACAGAAATCTCATCATCTTCTAGACTGAGAGCTGGAACACTAGGATATCTATGGCATCTCAAAACATGCTTATATTCAGGTACCTGAATCTATGGTTTAGCCACCCACAGAGTGATTAGTTCCACACGGTTTACTTAGAACAGGTTAAGATCGTATTTGAATGTCCTCTTTTAGTCAAAGGAGAAATACCAACATATTAAGAAGGTGAATTCATTAATTCTATTGAGGTTTATGAGATATTGTCACTTCTTAACAGTGTTTGTGTCTCTCTTAACTTTTGTATTTACTACATAACCAGATTATTCACAAGTAGATCCACCTACCCTATCTAAGCAGAGACCCCCTTGGTCTCTAAGTGAGAACCCCCCTTGGGATGGGAATTGTAACCCCTCTCCCTCCAAATGATTGTAAATCAATGGCTCTCAGGCAAGGATATAGGAAATAGGAATAACAGTTCTTTACTAATATATATATATGTATATCAAAACAAATGAACAACAATTAGCAC
>JAVSBS010000292.1:0-20341 GCA_033124195.1 Coracias cyanogaster
TGGAATGGGCTGCCCAGAGACGTGGTGGAGGCCCCATCCCTGGAGTCATTCAAGGTCAGGCTTGATGAGGCTCTGAGTAACCCAGCCTAGGTAGAGATGTGCCTACCTGTGTAGGGAGGTTGGACCAGATGACCTCTAGATGTCCCTTCCAGCTTGAAACATTCTATGATTCTATTCTATCATCCATCTGTTGCCTCCAGACATCACTCTTTAAGAAATAGGGTGTTTTACCAGAGCTGACAAAAGTCTACCTCATTGGCCACCGATAAGCTTGGTGAGGACCTTGGGTGTTCTCTGGGCTAACCTTCCCTGCTGGAGCTTTTCACTTTTCTGGGAGGGCTTCTGGGGAGATGAAGCAGAGATGGTAGCTTCACTTCTGGCCCTTTTCCCTCTTCCCACGCTCTGTCTGCTGTGACCTTCTTTGAAGAGCTTGTCCTGCTCCCTGTGGCACCAACAAACATCAGTAAGGAGGAGGGGATGTCTCCCAGTGTCTGCAAGAGCTGGTTACCCCTTGCACCAGCAGCAGGACCACCTGGCACCACTGTAGCAACCACGCAGAGACTGTTTCAACACCGTCTCTGATGTACAGAAATGTATTGGTAAACCCAGGCATCCCTGCCCAGTGCTGGGCAACTGGATCCCCTTGAAGGGTTCTCCTTCTCCATGGCTCATAGAGGGTCTCCGGAAGGCAGCTTGCTAAGTAGTGTTCCCAACTCCATACTGTGGTGTGGGCCACCCCAACCTGCCTCTGGGTGCGTCATTGCTCCCCTTTGCTTAGTGGGAGTCTCTTTTGGTTTGTTCAGTATTCAGTTCAAGGCTAGGTAACAAGAGCAGAACCCCTCCCTGGCCAGGAGGACAGCTCTGGAAAAGATGGAAATGTGTATCTCCAAATTCTCAGCTCTGAAAGATGATTTATTTGTTTCCAGGGCTGAAGCCTCATTTGTTTTATTTTGTGCTCGTTGTTATCCCAACGTCCCACTGAGAGGAGGAGGAAGGGTCGGAGAACAACCTGTCTCCTTAGCAGTGAGGAATAAAGTGTTTGTTCAGTGAATCTTGTTGATTGCAGTCTACTGGAAGACTTCCGCATGCCTCACTTATAATTAACTACCATACATTTTCTTGCGATTAGTGACTTGTCAGCATTTTGGGGAGCTGCGGCTAGGAATTTTAAATAATGACAACATTTATCTTCTGCATGGACACACTGTAGTTAGGCTGATAAAGATAAGTGAGAAGTTACAACAGGTTTTTCTAAGTCTGGGAGTGAAAGTTGGAAAAAGAATTTGTTTTTTTGGTATAAGGATAATTTAATCTAATGATGTTATTCCTTGTATTAGCAGACATAAGAGAACCAAGTATCTTTCTTATAAGTTAATATCAGGAAACAAGTTTTCTGTCCTGCCAACCTTTGCACTGCCAATTCCTGGCCTTAGTTGCAGACCAAACTACTCATCCTTTCAGACACAGGAGTTCTAACGTGGAGAGGAAGAATTTAAGTTGCCATCCAGGAAGGCACATAGTAGCTGCTGGAGTTCATTCCTGTTTGAGGCCAAATTTACACTTGACCTCTCAGCAGGCTACAAAAGACTCTTAAATGTAACAGAGAGGGGGTTTGCCAGGAGATAGACTAATTCAAATTAGAATCAAGGCGTCCCTCTCCCCCTCACCGAACCATAAATAATAACAGTGCTGGTGAGGAACTGTTGCTGCAACTGGCCTTTCGCATGTGAAACTGCCAGCTCATTCTGGAGCACCTTTCTGCAAGTGCTGGGCACAGAGCAAGGCACAGTGACACTGCCTTCAGGCTGGACAGTCTGATGATGGCATGATGTAAATCAACCAGCCTTAGTGTCTCTGAAGCTTTGCTGCTGCAGTTACAGTTATGACTGGTGTATAGGTAAATGGGAGTTGGGTTTTTTTTAATATAAAAATAATTCCTACCGATTTTCTGTGTGTTTATCTATGAGACCATGGGGACAAGCATTACCAAAGATCCTTACAGGGATGGGTACTGAGCTCCTGGATCTGGTGCGCCGCTGCATCCAAATGCTGGGTGGCACCATGCTTCCTGAGCAGTGCTATCAGACCAGATCCTCAGTGTAAATTAGGACACTTTCTTTGAAGTTGTGCTGCTTTATCCCATCTGAGGGATGGGGGCACTGAAGCAAAATCCTTGGGAGCTGCTAGTGGGCAAGAATTTTTTTTGTGAATTCTTTAGTCTGCAAATGAAAAACACCACTGAAAGATGTTTTTTAAACAGCTGCATTAAACCTGCCTCCCTGTCTAGACTGAAATGATTTCTATCAGCTTCCAGTGTAGCTGATCATCATTTGAAATTCAGGGGGTAGGAGAGAGAGACTTCCCTGCAAGAATTAGAGCCGACTAAATCTGTGTGTGTACAGGATTGGGTAGGTGAGGAAACAAAGCAAAATAGCTTCAAATTGAAGTTGCATGTTAACCTTTCAATTTTTTAACCTTTTTATTATTTAAAAAAATACACGGATGCTTCCACATAGTATGTATTTAGGTGGATTCTCATTTCAGAAGGGGTGTCAATGCATGGAAATTTTTTGTTTGTTGTATTGATAAATGATTGCTATTAAACTGTTGACCAAAGAATTGCAATGGAAAAATACTGCTTCTCAGTATCTACTTAAAACCCTGATAGAATACCGGTTTACTTGAAAATAAAGGGTACTGTTTCTTCCAAACAAGAAAGAAATGCATCACTAGGTCCTGTTTATTTGTACTGTGGCAGCACCTAGAGGCTCTTGACAGAGATGTCGCCGCATTGTAGTGCTAGGCATTGTCTGCACACACACAGAAATGGAAGTTAATAGCCATTGTCACAAACACCTAAATTTTTAAACACTTGCATCCCATGAGACAGCACTTCTTTGGTCCTCCCTGATGAGAAAGTTTCCTGAAATTGCCATTAATCTATTTCTTTGGTAATAAATGGTTATTAAATGGTTATTGTTATTTGAGATTAATGGCTGGTAAGTGTTAAGGAACTGAAACAATTACAGAGCTTGAATAATCAGCAGCTGGTATGTGGCTTGAACTGGGGAATAATTAATTATTTATAACGAAAGCAACTAAGGATATATATTTTCTGCCTGGCAGGGAACACAGAAAGCTTACCGACTACTCTGTTTTAGACTTTTAACAGAAAGAACATGATCAATTCAGTGTTGGAGGCAGTTCACATATATCTGAGCTCCTCTGTTCAATCACGGCTCAGACATTCTTATCAGCTCTTTTCTGAGGGAAGCCAAAGTGCTTTCAATGGCTGAGTTTGCTTTTCTTTGTCCATCTTCCTCTTGGTAATGTCTACAGAAGGAAACTTTGCTGTGTGTCTGCTATTAAATGTGGCAGATTTGGAAGAGAAATCACCAAGATGTGTATGAAGAAACTCAATTTTTCTAACTTTAAGTTCAGCACCAAAGGATACAGCTTTGTCAAGGTTAACTTAGCCTTGCACAATGATTTGGATGGATTGGGGTGTAAATCTTTAGGGGTTTGCAAAGAACTAAGCACAAACACCAAGGCAGTAAAATAGTCAGCATGAAGCAGTGCCAGTATTTGTAACCTTGTCTCCTCTTGCCCTGAGCTTCTGCAATGTGATCACCCACGGAGCAGGGGAGGACCATCAGATCCCGACTTTGTTAAATAACACTGAGTCGAATCCTTGATTTAAACAACAGCAGAACTAGTGCTCCTTATAAGAAGTACTGAGTAGTCATGTGGTGCATACATAATAAACAGATTTATGGCATTTTCCCTCCAGCTGCTATTAGTAGGAAAATAAAGGCAAGATTGCCTAAATACAAAAGAGGAATTTAATCTCCAGCTAACCATAGTGATATATGGCGGGAAGGAATACAATCCATCTGTGCTTTCTCTGACAATGCTTTCCACCATTTGTTTTAGAGAAAGACATAAAGTTCTCATAATGCATCTGGATAGCTATGAAATACTCTGACTACTGTGGGAGAGAGAGAAGGCATTTCTCCCTGACTTCTGTCAGCAATGCTTCTTGAAACATGATTATCTCTTGTAATCATTATCCTGCCTAGGACAGCTGCAGGCTCCCTGTTTAGTCAGGGACTGGATGTGTTAAAACCTGGAATAGCTGCACTGAGTAATGCAATTACTCCGGATTTTCTCAGAAAGGGAAAGACTTGACCCTAGATTAGCTAATTTTTTTGGGACTGCACTGTGATTTTTCTCCACATCTTGAAATTTTGGCTGTAATAGAGGGCAGACACAGTGCAATTTCCTTTTTGCTCACTCCAGATTAGTTCCCGCTAGCTTTGACGATAGACTGTCTCCTTTATTCATTTTTTACTTAGAAGGGTAAAATGTTGTGGCCTTCTCCGGTGCATCCATGGTGATAGTCCTCTTACACTTCTCACTTACATGTAAAGATAAACCTAGGAGCAGGCTCAGAGTGTGGCTGTGATACCATACCCACTCTGGGTCAAGGGACTGGGCAGTACAGCTGGCCTGCCTGACCCTACTTCAGGTCCAGAGTGGAGGAATAATGATCAGTGAAGGGAATTTCCCAAGAGAAATGCCAGTGGCATCCCATTTCTCTTGCCATGCCTAACTCAGGGGCTGGACATGTCATGGGGCAGCGTCCCTGTCCCCTCCAGCTGGTCGGTCCTACCAGGGCACCCTGCAGTGAGCATCAACTGAGAAGCTCCTTTAGTCTTGATTTTTTTTGTGACTCTCTGAACAGCTACAGGGCAAAGAAACCCTGACAGAAGTGTTTAAAAAGCCATATATTTTGACAGAACAACTCAGAAGAAGACTTAAGATTCTCTCAATACCTCTGAAGAAAAAGAAAACAATGAAAAGTACAGATTTGTGTTGACACTGTCATGTTTAATAGGAATTTCTGCCTCCTGAAGAAGTTAAGAGCTGCTCCCTTGCAGGTTTAACCTCAATTAGTCTCTTACTGTATGCACATAATTAGTGTCCTTCAGCTAAACAATGAATATGCACAGACTAGATTGTTTTAATTATTATTCTAACAAGGAGCTATAACCTGAATTCACTTTTTCAAATCAAGAGAGGAAATTAAAGGTAAGCACAAAATGTCTTCAAGCAATGATCAAAGAGAATCCTTTGTGTTTTTCTTCTCATGTTAATTAATACTGCTTAGTTGGCCTGGTTTGCATTGACAATTTTGGTTTGGGGAACATTGGGGCTTGCATAAGATTAAAGGCTAATTTTAAACATACTTGAATTAAGCCAGGCATATACAGCTACTGCATAATTCGGAAGGCTGGTTCTTCTAAGTCACCAGGAATGTCCACCTTGATTTATAACATGAAAAATGATGCTGGCCATCTTGCAACAGGAACTTCTCTCCCCCTGGGTAACTTGTTCGAATGACACTCTCAGAGCAAAAACGGTGAAAGCATGAAACAGGTCTGGAAAGGTTTGCTCGGACAAGGATGAACATGTACCTTTAGTGTAGCCTGTAGAGCCCTAAGGAAGAACCTTTAGACTTTTTTCCCCATGTTCTCTCTCTTTTTGCATCCCATTTCTTAGGCAGCATTAGACTGGAAAAGGACCCAGTCTGGATTCACAAGGTGAGAATTACTTGATGCAGGCAAGAGTGGCAGAATTGATCTTCAAGGGAGTAGCACACAGGTCTTCAGAGTCTCTTTGTAGATAAGAAGTTACCCAGGGAGATAAAAGCAAAATTTAAGCAAAGTTAAAAATCCTATGAGAGGGACACTTTATCAGGGTGTGAAAGTCTTTTCCAAAGCCCAGACTTGCATATGGAAAATGGGAGTAAGGGAGTGGGTCTGAGTGTGGGGAGCAAAGACCAGGTAGAAGATGCTGCTCCGCCTGCTTTGCTGACAGTGAGCTAATTCTGCCAGAACAAATAACATATATTTCATTTGGTGTCTTCACTCCTTCTTTACTGTTTTCATTCAGTGAGTAGACAGCTGAAATACTGCCAATGAAGGAAAACAGATTTTATGATGAATAGTCCTACACCATGAAAAACGAGATTAGAGGAACGCCTAAACTAATTTCAAGTTATTGCATTACAATCTTCATCTCAGACTAATTCTCAGTAGCTTTATTCCAGGTTTATGGACAGAAGTTTAAAGCCAGTACATTTTATCATCTGTATCATTCAGTCCCCTTTTTTTTACTGAAGCTTTGCAATGTTCTCTTTAATTTCCAGGAGAATGAATTTCACCTTTTATAACATTCAAAGACAATTATGCTGTCTTTATGATGAATTATGTCACTCTGATCCCAGCAATAAAAGAGAATGTACTAATGCCAATAAATATATTAACTGTATCAATCATTTCCCGATTTTTTTTTTTATTTTGTTGTTCAGAAGAAATAGCATGCAACCTTGAGCTTTTAATTGGTTAACACCTCCATAAACACTATAATGGCTCTTTAAATCTTTCTTTTGGCATGAGAATGGGGGAAACATCATGAATAAATAATTGAATACCACAGCAGAGCTCAGCACTGATCTATGGGTCATTCAAGAGGGTGAACTTGATCTAAAGATTTATTCAAACTCCACAAGATGGCTGAGTTGTTTGTGCTGGAAACAGCCGTATAATACAATATATTTTCACATGCCCTTCCAATCAGAAAAGCGTGCCTCAATGGAACGCGGCGTTGCAGTCGGGCAGCGGTATTAAAACAGGGGCTGAGTTCCACTGAAGGCAGTGGATACAAGTCTTCTCCGACACGGCAATTAAGTCAAAGTGTCAGAAAAGTAGAATTTAAATCAGAAGATGAAACCAGCAGCACCTGCCCAGCAGACACCAGAAAGGTGGCTCTGGGAGGCCGGCGCTGCAGCGCAGCTCTCCTGCCGCCGTCCCTGGCTCCCACCTCAGCCGCGCATCCTCGCGTTTGAGGCGCGTTTACCTTGTGTCTGGTGTTGGACAAGCGGCAAGTGCCCCGAGAGCCGCGTCCCGCAGCCGAACAGCTTTCCCGAGCGGGCTTTGCATTTGATGCCTACCTACGTCACGCTCAAGTGGCATCGCAGACTTGAGCGGAGCGCTAACGGGGCTTGGCGCAGGGCCCCAGAACAAGCCCGCCAGGCGCAGAGACCGAGCGAAGAAGGCCCTTCTCTCCCCCCTTCACCCCAACAGTGGTTCGCACAACTCGGCAGGACAACGAGGCGGCGAACGCCCGGCGCGGCGCTGCCGGGACCCGCTCTGCCGAATGCGGGCGGCTGCTGCCCTCTCGCGTCGCCGAGCGCAGGCCGGGGCGCGCAGGCGGGACCCAGCCGCCGAGAGCCGGGCGGAGCGGAGCATCGCCCCGGCCCCTGTCCCGGGCTCCGCGGGGCAGCGCTCCGAAAGGCAGAGCAAATAGAAAACGAGAAAATAACGTGAGATTCGCTGTGGTTGTTCCCGCTGCTCGTTCTCCTCCGCTCGCATCCAGCTGCAGACGCGGCTGTTTCTCCGCCTTTCCTTAGCGCGGTTTGGCTGCTAGGACAGCGAGGGGAGGGTGCAAGCGTCGAGCAAGTAACGGAAGGGCGATGGAGGGGAAGCGGGTCTCCTCCGGCCGAACCTGCGCGGCGCGGTGCCTCGGCAGCCTTGTGAGGGTCGTTTTATGTCTCTGTGCCTTTTTAGTAACCCGAGCAACGGCTGAGGGGCCAAATCTGGCTGGCTTAAAGATCTTCACACGCTGGGCCAGGACACCGCCGTGTCGGGCCGCCAGCAGCAGGACAGGCCCGCAGCCCCACCAGACGGGCAGGCTGGTGTCGGCGCTGGAAGCGCTCGCCCTGCGCACTCTCCGCTCAGAGCATCACGCACCCTTTCACACAGGCATCCTCTTGTGCTCTCATCAGCCCAAACCCATCAGCTTCCACCTGCTCAAGGAGGACTCCTCCAATTTCACCTTGGTGAGAGGGTGACCTGATAGCTCTGCCCTTCTTACTAGTGTCCCGCTGTTTGGTTGCTCCCATTTTAGCTCTTGGATTGGAATTTTCTTTGGAGCACGGATCTTGATCCCCTGTAGTTTTGCAGAGTGCCAGGAAAAATGCTATGATGACAAACTCTAAAATTTGAGAGCATAATTGACATACGCAGTAGGGCAAACTAACTTAAATATAGCTGGAGAAATACTGAATTATCTTTTAGCCATAAGAGAACCCTAATTTGTCAAAAGCTATCTCATCTCCTCTAAATATGGGAATACAGTGATAAATAATTGAAACCCATGCTGAGTTTTTTATGGCAATCAATGTATCCCTGGCAAGTGGCCCACACATGGTCTTTCTTTAGACAAGATAACAGCGTACTAATCAGTAACAATTATCTACTGGCAAAACCTAACAAAATGCTGCAAATATGCACAAAATGAACAGTCTGCTTGCCTAATAACTGGACTCTCAAACAAGCTCACGATTGCTATGGATAATGACTTTATATCTAGCCATTGCCAGTCCTGACTGAAAATCTACAAGCTGTAGATTTTACAATCTGCAAAGGAATTTTTATGAGAATGGTGATAAAGTAAGAAAAACATTTTTTTTTGTCTTTCCTGGGAAGCAGAACAACACCCACAGTATTGGAAAACAGCAGGAGATCAGTGAGCACTACAGACAGGGTACAGAATGTTCTTGCCTGTGTTTCTTGGTGCAGGGGGATAAGTTGTGAAGAGGCAAGACAAGGACAGAAAGTCTTGCAAAGCACAGAAGAAGCATTATGGATATAGTTGACTATCCCCATCTTTCCTAACTGAAAACTGCTTCTGCAAATAAAGAAAGGAAATGGATAGGAAAGCACAAAGAGTAAGTGTTCTCTGAATCCACATACCTGTATGGTATTTAGAATTGTGCACAAAGCTTTGGGCAGAATGCATTACTTTGAGATAGAGCTTGCTTTAAAAAAGACAATGGGAAGGGTAACATTTTTTTCTGAAGAAAAATAAGTCTCTAGATAGGTTTTGTATGAAATATTGCTTGGTTTCTTATAGGAGCAGCTGAAGAGTGAGTCACATATATTGATATCACAAGATACGTGTGTGGGAGGTAAGCCTGCCTCTCGCCTCACACTCTGTGCTTTAATATAAAACATTATTCACCTGCAGCATATAAATTTTTCCAGTTGGAGTATACTGGTGAATTAACTGTGTGTGGGCATCTGCTGTGCATGGTGCTAATACAAATAAATGTGAGAAAGGAGAGCTGACCACTAAAAGCCTTCTACCCGTTGATGGGGTTTGCCTTGGTCTTTAGTCATCACCTTTGTGATATGGGTTGCTGCTCTCTACTTCCAGATCACTGTCAGTGTTGGTACAAGCCTTTGTTGATCTTCTGGAGCCAAAATCCAGGGTGGCTGTGAGTCTGTGTCAATTATGAGCAATTAGCCAAGTGGGTTATGAATTTAGGCATATATTTTAGGCAGATTGGATCTACTTTTGGAAACCTGTGAAGGAACATCCTTCCCACCATGTGTAATGAGGAGTTTGGGTGCTTGTTTCAAAGGACTAGCCCATTAAGTCCAATAGAAAAGACTAGTGTCCCAAAGTACAGGCTGGGGCCCATGTTAGATTGACCAGATCCTGTTTGTGCCCCTTAATGTCAACCTGCTATGGTACCATGTGGGTTCTTTAGTCCTGGGTTTCCTCAGTTTTCTTTTCCCTGCTTTCTAGAGTATGAAGCTATATATTATGGTCCATACAATAATTCAGCTTACTCTGCTTCCTCTGGTCATTATTTCTGTGGCTATCTAATGGGTGGACTTTGACCTCTGTTCAGAGATCTCTGGCTTGCACCACAAGTGTTGCAGAAGAAGGCTGCCTTCGGCCTCCCCATTCTCTCGGTTGCTTCAGTGTCCTGCTTGTGTTCCTCTGTGGGGTCTCAGTGAGATACACCCCATCAGCTTCTCATCTCCCCAGCTTATTCACACTGTACAGAGTCTCATGACTATTTTAGCCAAGCCTTTTGGTGCTCTATGAACATCCATGGCATGATACCATCTGCACTGAGACTGAATTGGCTGTGCATATTGCATCAGATGTACCATCCCCAATGATTTCTGTTTCCTGACCCTTGCTCTTCAGGTAGTGTTCTCCAGTTGGTTCATTTTGGAGAAATTACAGCAGCCCTTGACTGGAAAAGCGAGCAGTCTCTTGTCAGAAGTGATTTTTTCTCCTGGGGCAAGCTGGGATTTCACAAGGTTGCAAAGTACCATGAAGTACTTTTGTGTTGCTGATTACATGACTCCATGCCTGACACTGGTCTGTGCACACTCAGGCCATTCATTCTGAGCAGCAGATCGATCCCCGGTGTATCTCTGTGTGTTAAAATCAAGCTATAGTTCAACAAGCACTTAAACTCAGCAGAGCTACTAAAAGAGATTTTATTGTCCCTTCTCATCCTTACTCAGCCATTTCTCCCTCTACATTATCTCCTGCCTGTGTTGAATGCCAGCTCCAAGCCATCCAGCTGCATTTGGCTCTGCTTTTTGCTGGCTGTGATAAATAACATGCCATAACTGACCACAGGTTACCTTGTGGCATCCTGAAGAAACCAGTCAGTGACAGCTTTTATGCCCTTTCTTCCAGCTGCCAGATCTCTTCTCCCAGGTGTTTTGGCCTGTCTGTGTCCTCCTGAGGCACCTGGTGTTACCGGTCCCTGTCCCGCAGGGACACAGGACATTCAGAGAGGGGCCTTGCTTCTTTCCTTAAAGTGTTTTGGAAAGGAGACAGCCTGACAAATAAGAAAAGTGCAGTGTGAAAATGGGTTTTATTACTGTTCCAACCTATCTCATAACACCTGGAGCTCGCTAATACAGAGATACTTAAAAATCTTGTGCTTTTTCTCTTTTCTGGATGAAGATACCTCAGTTGTCTGAGAGAGAAATAAAATCACTGGCATCAGCTGAGCAGAGCATGGGCAAGCACCTTGAAATTCCCTCTGAGCTCTGGCAGTGCACCCTTCTGATGGGGATCTGTGCACGGCTGGGAGCAGGGGACAAGTGGGCCATTCTCCCCATAAAATCCTTTCAGTTCGCCTGTAAGTAACAATCTCTAGACAATAAAGAAACCACGGGTTTCAGGAGTTCACCCAACTCAGAGCATGTTTCTTCTGGAAGTTCACCCCCTGGACTATAACCTGAGTTTTCTGCAGAGGTCATGCTGACTCTGAAGACACAGGACCTGTGCAGCATATTTTCAGCTTGCACAGTGGCTGCTGCCCATCACTGTTTTTAAATTCAGTAAATGGTGGAAATGCTAGGGCTCCTCACTAGCCGTATAAACATGACCCTTGGAAAGCAGCAGCAGCATGATCTCTTCCACACCATTACTTTTTATTGCATTTACTGTTATATCTCTGCAAAACAGGGAGACAAAATACCCACAGAGCTATTTTCATTCTTTGACAGAACAAATCTGTTGCGCCTCGTGTGTGTAACGTGAAGAACATCAGTCATTTAGAGCCAAACTGCAGTTGGAAAGGTCACAGTCACTGTGACAGAGTAAATGAAATGTTTAATTCAAATAGAGTATCAGTTACAGTTGCAGTGGTGCTCAAAGTCACTTGTGTTTTCTTTTCCCTAAAGCTCAGCAGAATATGGTACAGTGCCAGCCGTAGGCACCCTTGTCTTACAGAGCCCTTCCAGAAAGTACTTTGTTTTTATTTTAAAGGTTGTATATATTGAATAGCAGGTTCTGTCCATGGAACTCTACCTCCTTTCCATGGATCACACAGGATGAGAACTGGGAGAAAGGGGAGATGCATTTGTGCTGTTTATATATGTAGTAGCATCAGTCAGAGAGCTATCTGGGACTTTTTTTTCACAGAAGACTGGGTTCTTTGGAAAACATGAGGTTTTTTAAAAAAAAATTTTTACATAGGTTGTTTATGTGGAATAAAACAGTTCTAGCTGGAGAGATCATCCCCCATCCTTCACCAGCTGGGCTCTGCTCAAGGCCCCAGCCAGCGCTGCTGGAGACTAACCTGGCCTTGCTCCTGCCCCCATGGCAGGTACTCTGGGACACACTTGAGGCTTACGTGGACTCAAGCCTCTCCCTTTCTCCATCTTTATTGCAAGAATTTAACTCCATCACAGCAAAATTCAGCAGCAGCAGCTCTATTTTTGTATTCAGGTAGTTATTGACAGAGTAGAGTATTTTGCCTCCTGTGTTCATGCTGAAACTCAGCACCGTGAACTGTCTCAGCTGTAGCTGCATCCTGCATTCAGCTCCATACCTAAAACTACCATAGGCACCAGACCCAAGTGCTAAGTCTGGGTCTCACTTCTCATCCCAGCAAAACACATCATCCTAACATATTAAGCACCAGCTAAATATCAACAGGATACTCGGTCTTTTTGAAAATGTATTAATTGCATTGTGACTGTCAGCCTGATAAAGGAGCCTTGGGAAGGCTCTGCAGTGTTAGTGCTTTCTTGGCTTGCCAGAGCTTTTCTTTAAATGACAACTGGAAGAGCAGGAGTGTGAGAGGACGATGTTCCCTGGGACCAGGCAGAGCTCACTGCACTGTGCTTTGCTGCAAGCTCAGTGGTCAGTCAAGCTGCCATGTGTCTGCGAGTGATGCAAGGAGTCCATAGGCAAACAAAAATTACACCCAAAGCTGGGTCACCAAGGAAAAACAGGAGAGCAGAGTGGTAGCCTGGATAAAATGAAAATATGCCCAGTAAAAAATAAGCCAAATTCAGATGTGAATTAGAGGATGATGAAGAAGAGGTTGCTGCTGCTGTCCCCGTGGCATTTAGTAGTGACCTATAAATCATACGGACTGGTGCTGTTTTGTGTGGAGCCTGTGTGGCTCCCTTGGCTGCTGTTGACATGGGTAATGCACTGTCTGGCTATGTCACTTACAGGTGCTCCAGCTCTGCACAGCCTAATGCTCTGTTGGTGGAGCTGACCTGTGCTGGCTTGTAGTGGGCTGGGGGAATGCATCTCAGCAGAGGCACAGCACCTCCATGAGCCCTGGATGAGAGGCTGTGAGATTCAGCAAACTGCCCAAGCTTGAAGTTCTCTGTCTGAATCTGTAATCAAGCATGTGAGTGCACAGCCTGCAGTTCAGGGGCCGGCTGGACAGGAACATCTGTGAAAAGGGCAGAAGGGAGAGCTCTGCTTCCTTTGGCTCCCTAATGTTCTCAAATTGGCTTTGCAGCTCAATATAAACCTCTGTGATTTTAACACTGGCTGGTTATCCATGCTTCTGATTTTTGACATGCTGAGGCTGTACATTTTCTGGAACAAAAATGACTGAGGGAAGCAGAGCTGCAGCAGGAATTTGAAGGTTTAGTGATTCGCACACAAAAAGCCCTCTTCTCCCAGGCATGCCTGCCAAGTTCCCAGTTTCAACCTCTGATGCTTTTACTATTAAATTACAGCCACTGAAGCGGATCTTGAATTGGTGCTCCCAAAGACAACAGCAGTTGCTTTGCTGAATGGCAGGAGTCCTAATAGCAGTCGCAGCAGTCACAGGAACAGCAAGATCTCTCTGTTGTCACTTTGTGGATGTCATCTTGATTTAGGCTCCAAATGTCACTGCTGCAGAGGACTCCTTGTTTGGTGTTTCTCCCTGCTAAGGTACTATAATAACAGTTCCTTTCCTTTTTCTTGATACTACACCTGTTTCACAGCTTCCCAGTTATAACTAGATTTTGTGTGTGCTGGATTTATGTGTGACTCTTTTACAGGTTACTTGTTGGCTCGAGTGTAAAAAGAGCTCTGGTGCAATTAAGAGCGTTTAGTGTGTGTTTTGTGTAGGACCACTCAGAGCAGAGAATCTGGGAAAATAGAGGGCTCAGATTATGAACCCTCAGTGTGAGAGTACATAAGGAGCCAGAAAGATCTTGTAGTTAAACAGCATGGGGAAATCATCTGAACAGAACTGGAGAGCCCTTGAAGCAGCATAGGTAGGTGAAGGCTGCCTGGAGCCTCTGCAGTGCGGTGAGTGTGGCTCTGCCCCTGAAAATCCTGTCCCTGGAGCCTACAGGGGGCTTTCCAACATTGGCCCTTCTTACTGCTCACTGTGGTTTTCCCCAGCCAAAATCAGACTTTATTAAAGTCACATGTAATTTCATCCTCTCTATTCCTTCTTGCTTTGACAGCGCTGGAGGAAGGCTGAAAATAATTTCTTATGTGAAATACAACCTGTTGGCTATGGACTTTTTTATTCCCATGGGCTATCTCCTGATCAGCAGTGTCCGATCAGTGCACACAGTTCTGAAAGTCCCTAAGTGCTATTCAGGTGCTGTTCTTTGCTTTCCTGAGCATCTCTGCACTGCATACCAGTGGGACACACTCATTGCCACAGCGTCACTGCCCTGCAATGGAACAGATGCAGTTACAGCACACCTTTAAAATTAGGAAAACATCATCTTCCGTGCCAGGTTCCAGTGTACACCTGCAGCTTTCTGTTACAGAGAAGGGTCTCTAGGCCTTTTATCCATAAATACAAAGCAAGATAAATATAAATATACCTTTATTCTTCTTGGTGTGACGCACACTTGGGAAAATTCATCATTCTGCTGTTCTTAACACAAGTGAAAAATGGACTGGCTGCAAATCACAGCTAGAAATTCACCTGTAAGATATGCACCAGGGTCAAAGCCATGTTGTATGCTCGCATAGCAAATGTATTTGAGAGAAAGTTCATTGGCCACCATTCAGCCCCTTTTAGCTACTCTCCCACAGAAAATCAAGGTCAGTTTTGAGCTTCTCCAGTAGCCTCACGGCCTTCAGCTCACATTTCACACTCTGGTATTTATTTTTATTTTTATGAAAAGCCCTGAATAACAGTCAGATAAATACAGGATGCAGCATTTCTTGGACAACTGCGCACAGGCCTGGGACAAGCTGTCATTCCCACCTGGGTGATCGTGGTGACTGTGTCACTGTGGATTTTGTATACTTCTGTTTCCTCAAAAGGTATTATTCCTTAGCTAAGTGTTTTGAGGTGTAGTGATATAAATGGAGGAAACGCAAGATTCAGGTAAATTCATAGAATAATAGAATAGTTTGGGTTGGAAGGGACTTTTAAAGGTCATCTAGTCCAATCCTCCTACAATAAGGAGGACATCTTCAACTACAGCAGGTTGCTCAGAGCTCCATCCAACCTGACCTCTAATGTTTCCAGGGATGGGGCATCTACCACCTCTCCAGGCAACATATGCCAGGGTTTCACCACCTTCATCATAAAAGATTTCATTCTTTTATCTAGTCTGAATCTACCCTCATCTAGTTTAAAACCATTACCCCTTGTTCTGTCTCTACAGTCCCTATTAAAAAGTCTGTCCCTGTCTTTCTTATAAACACCCTTTATGTATTGAAAACTGTTAGTTGTGGTTAAACCAGAAGTTGTACATGAACAAATGTAAAACTGTCTTTGCATTAAACTAGCTAAAGTGAGTGTTGTATAAGGTGCATTGTGAGTAACAACAATACAGAAAACATCGTATGTGGTGGATGTGTGCAAGCAGTCTGTCCTTGTGTAGTTATTTCTCAGGAAATTTTCTGACTGGTTAGAAAGTCAGACTTCTGTAATCATGTTATATCCTGTGAAAATGATACAAGTGCTGAACCTAGAGTTTGAAACTGTCTGGGGGTCTAGTTTATAGACTTAGGGAAACCAAGTCCAGTAGATAGCATTTTTGCATCTCTGATAATAAATCCATAGTCCTTTATGGTAACAGCCTGCAAGTGATGGCATTATATTAGTTCTGTTGTGCAAAATGCTAGTCTTTTGTAAGTCAACGTAGTTTCCAGGAACTTTTCTGTGTACCCAGGTAAAACTTATCTTCAGAGTGACATTCAATGACATTGTTAGGGATGCTTCAGCCAAACATCATCCTGAGAACAGTTCTGGATTTGCTTAAAACTAAAGCTGTTTGTACATTCCTCAAGAAAACAATACATTTCAGAAGTTGTTTTTATTACAGATTTATATTTACTTACCTTAATCTTCCTGAGGAAACGTAAGTCAGTGGTAAATGTCAACCATTGGTAGATCCTTTGAGCTTGTTTATCTCCAGTGACAATGATGCTTAGTCTGATGAGGTTAGACTTGGGCATGTCACCAAAAGTGACACCAAAGTCAGGGCAGAACACCACTACACTTTTTACACGAGGGACCCTGAAGGGCAAAGTACAACAAATGAATTCCAGTAGGGAATTTACTCTGATGCTTGATTTATGTGGGCATTGCTCAGATATGAGAGCAGGTAAAGGTATAAACCTTAAAATAGGCAATGGAGATGAAAACATCTGTATATGTTGGATAAGAAAATTTATTCATTACTAGTCAGCAACTTGTCAGTAAATTATCAACCTAACATCTGACAGAGCAGAATGAGCTATCATACTAAAAGAAACATGTCATAAATATTGTTGATTCGAGAATGTTTCCTATTTTTTCCAAATCTTTTCCATTTTATCCCCAGTTTCTCTCCAGTCATTGTCAGTCATAGACCTGGACTGAAAACAGGTTTTTTGTTTTTCTCTAGGAAATAGTGACTTTCCTGGCATTATTCTCAGTTCTAAACAAAAACTCACACCCAGCATGGTGGAATTTCCCATTCAGTAAAACTGCAGATAGTTTGAGTCAAACAAACAAAATCTTTTCATTGCGATAATGTCATGTATTAGAAAATCTTTTTTTCTACAATGCTTAATATCTCATTTATCGAATAAAATCAGAACATAAATACAGAACGCTTTTTGACACTGTCAGAACAAGTCAGCTGGACTTTTTCCCTTTGAAAAATACAATCAAATTATACCCTCAAAATTTAATACAACCACATTTTCTCATTGAAGAACAGATCCATTAGCTAGCTCTAGCTTAAGGAGTCTGATCAATTGTGACAATAGGAATAGTAAAAATTTGCAGCAATCTAACTGGGTTAGAGATGCAGAGCTTTGGTCAAACTCCTTCTGTAGTTTAAATTTTTGTAGGGTCATTAATATCTGAGCAAGGGCCTGAGTTCTTTGAGCCCTGCAGTGTAATGCCAGGATTAGTGCAATCTATTTGCTCAACTTTAGCTCATGGTCCAGAGAACAGGAGTGTGCTGATCCACGAGAGCTGTTTTGGTGGCCCACAGCAAACATCTTGTCACAATCTGTCACTTATTAAACTGCAGCAAAAAAGGTGGTTAAAATCAGATTTTTTTATTACTTGTGGAAACCAGGAATGGAAGTACATAATTTACTCAGCAAAGCATCTCTTTTCTTGGAGAACTCTTTCAGTGATCATTTCTTTTACCAAATCCAACACAGTTTAACGCCATGGCTTGTTCAGTTGTGCCCTCTTTTCTGCCTGGTATCTTTGACAAACCAAGATAATTCTTGGAGTCATGTTTTGCCCTTAAAATGGTACAAGCTGTTGTTACATCTAGTGGTTTCAGACCTAACACAGAGCCTTGTTTTTTTCACATTTTAGAGAAAACATAGCACACAAAAAAAGGCTTTTCCATTAATTCTACATTTTCTGATCCCTGTCTTCCCTCTCTGAAGTAGGATTGATCCTCCCCTGCCCAGAATGCATAATGAGCTCATTGCTCCTGCGTTTCCACTCAGCAAGTTCCTCCTGCAAAGACACGACAGGTCAGTGTCCTTGTGTTGTTAATCCATTGAACTAACAACTGAAGCCTGGGAGGCTTTTTAGCCAATTATAAATGAGCAAGTTATTAATGATTAAAGTTACTCAAGCATGACTCTGTATTCCTTGCTTCAACCCCACTCCCTTTTGAATAGTGTCATTATCAGATAAAGAAAAACCCTGATATTGAAATGTTCTTGTACGCATAGACTTTGACAGAAATTTAGCAAAAAATCTAATGCTTACTGACTCTCTCTTATGATGAAGTTGAGTTGTTTTTAGAGCAAGTTGGTACCTGATAATAAACCTCACCTGAGATTAATCCAGAACCTTACCTTATTATTTTTCAGCATGTTGCTACAGACAAAAAGAAAATGAAATTCATATCCTCAAAGGCAAATAAGCACAACAAGGTGAAGGCTTTACGTTGCTTTTCTCACCTAAAAATATTATTGGTGTTCACTGAACTGCCCAAGATATTTTCTTACACTGACCAGATCAGCCCTGTTTAAGTGGTGCGTTGTTCCCAGTGTGATATGACCCGAGTGAAGGCTCCAAACCCCCAAGCATATTATGCTAGCCAGAAGGATGCACCATCAAGGGCCTGATGTTTTGCTAATCTTGTCAGGCATTTCATGTTTTTTTGGAGCTTACAAAGCTTGAACAGCTTCACAGTCATTTTAGCTATCATTTAAGCACACAGTTTTATTTCATGGTGAATTAGATTTTAGGTTTTTCTAGGAGAAGGAAAGCAGTAATCATATATGATCTTCCCAAAGGTATTCCAGGCATGCAGTAGTCAAAATGTGCTTGGAAGAAGAGATGTTAGTCAATGCAAGGAGTTTTAAGACAGCTTACCTAAGTTACAAGATTAGTCTGTGAACTGCCTAAGTAATCAGGGAAAAGAGCATCCTGAGAGCAATTCAGAGCAGGAACCTAAATTGGACTAAATTTAGGATGTCAACCTTTCTTACCCTTCCTGCCTACTGGCAGCCCAGTTTTCCAGCCTAGCTCTGACTTGAAAATCTCACTGTCAACATTTACTTCTTGAGTGTAACTCACTACAGTTTTTTCTCACTACTGTCCTTAAATCTGAGCAGGTGGCAGGGCTTGTGATGCAAATAATTCCTGATTTTTTTTTTTTTTTTAAGGGGGTTGATCTGCACTATTGTGAGTGAAAATATTATGTAAAGCAACCTAAAGACAGAGGAGTCAGTGGCAACCAGCAGTCCAAACAAAGATACCTTCCTGTCATTACTCAAGCAAGAGGTGGGCATGAGTAGCACAGTTTCTTATTGCTTGCTTCTTGTTATTGGCTGTGCAAAGATTTTCACTAAATCCTCCCACATCACAGAGGGAGCAATGGTCCTGATGTTTCATTTATATCACAGAATCACAGATTTGCCTAGATTGGAAAAGGCCTTTAAGGCCATTGAGTCCAGTCATTAACCTAACACTGACAAGTCCTCAACTTAACTATATCCCTAAGCACTATGTCAACACAACTCTCAAATACCTCCAGGCATGGAGACTCCACCACTGCCCTGGACAGCCCATTCCAATGCCTGATAATCCTTTCAATAAAGAAATTCTTCCTAAAATCCAATCTAAACTTCCTGTGGCACAACTTGAGGCCATTTCCTCTTCATAAACCCATGCTGACTGGGCCTGATACCTGGTTGTCCTGCATGTGCTGCCTGATGGTACTCAGGATGATCTGCTCCATCTGCTTCCCCAGCACCAAAGTAAAAGTGACAGGCCTGTAGTTTCCCGGATCCTCCTTCCAGCCTTTCTTGTAGATGGGTGCCACATCAGCTGACTCCCAATTAATTAAGTTCTAAACTTTCATAACAGTCCCTAACATACAGGGCCACCCCACTACCTCTCCTTCCTTGTCTATCCCTTCTGAAGAGCCTGTAGCCATTGATTGTGGCACTCCTGTCATGGGAGACATCCCACCACATTTCTGTGATAGCTACTGTATCAGTTTTCCTGATGCACCATGGCTTCTAGCTCCTTCTGTTTATTGCCCATGCTGCATGCATTAGTGAAGATGCACTTCAGTTTGGCTAATGTTACCAACACCTTTTTGTGGGTGGAAGCCCTAATTCCTACCTGACTGTTCCCAGGTGTTTCCATGGCTTCTAACCCAGAAAATTTTTGCAGAAATAAAATTCACAGTGAGCATAAAGATTTTAGCAGTGGCACATCAAAGACTGGCCAAGCCAAACAAAACAGAACTGCAGGCAAGTATCTGCCATTTCGCCCTTATTCTGATGTGTCCCATAAGCAAATATGATAAGTAGCTTCTGCAAAAGGTCGTTTGAAACAAGACATTTTAATGAAATGCCATAGAAAGTGGTAGAAGTAATTCTTAATGCACATATCTCTTTTGTTCTATTATGCATTGATGAGGGAATTTGCATGATCATTAGGGGATGACTGAAGTTTGGAATCTTTTTAATGAATATTACATTCCCATCTATTAATGAGTGGAATGACAGTAAATTCTTCTTGTAGCAAATTTTTGCCATCTGTGTAACTTTTCCCTGGAGCATTACTAGGAAGTCAGTCAAAGAAGGCACCTAAGTAGTGCAAAGGAAGAAATTTCAGCAGAGTACAAAGTAAGACCTTAACCAGTTTTCTGTGTAACTGGTAGCATCTCTCTTTTGAAGCTTTCTCCCCTTCCCTTCCCTTCCCTTCCCTTCCCTTCCCTTCCCTTCCCTTCCCTTCCCTTCCCTTCCCTTCCCTTCCCTT
>JAVSBS010000294.1:0-61199 GCA_033124195.1 Coracias cyanogaster
GTTTTTAATCACACCTTTCATAATTATTTTTTTTTAATCCCACCTTTAATAATTATTAAAGCTAATATTTAAAATATCTGGGGAGGACCGAGAGAAGGGAGGGGGGGAAAAAACCTGACTTGTTTGCAAGTTAACTGAGGTTTCTTAGCAGACTGTCTCGAGCGTCTCGCTGGCTGCTGGTGCTGCCAGCTGGTAGTTCTGACTCAGAAATCTGCTTTACTAATAACGCTGAGCTCCACCCCGGAGAGGAATGTGAGCAATCCGGGGTTGAGAGCCCTAACCACGCGTAGCGAGCAGGAAATAACATTCCAAGCCGAGCAGCTCAGTAGAAAGTATTAAAACTGTTTACAATTAACTTGTATTTCACCCGCTAACGCGTGTGCATGCTCATATATACGCTCAGAGGTTTCATTTACTATGCACGAGCAAATTTTTTTTTAACAAGTTAGCGTTAATTGTTCCTTTTTTTAAACTGAATCGTGGGTTTGCTACCTCTGTCAGCTTGCTAAGAAGCAGGATTTGCGTTCTTCTGCAGGCAGCTGCATCTGTTCAGCTGCGTAATTTGATAATTTTTAAGTGTCTTAAGTAGGGTGTGTGTAAGCTTCACACAGGCTCGGTAGGCAGTGCTGGTCAGAGGGCACAGACCTGCTAAATTCTTGAAGCTGTTCGATTTGTAACGATGCTAAAAATGGTAGAAAATGAGTCTCTAGAAAGTTTTCCCCTTTCTAAGTTTGTAGCTAACCTGCTATATCCCGCTCCCAGTACACACCGTGCAGAGCCCCCGTTTCTAAAAGGGTGGAAACCTTGTCCAAATAGTCATAAATGGTGTCAGCTCATCCAAGATCTCAAGAGACAGCGAGAGAGAATTCCTTAGCAACACCTCCACCCCTTCTCCTTGCCCTCTCCCTCATAATCCCCCTCCCTTTTCAGTTTACCTAAAACCCCAGAAGGTTTTTATATGTGAGTTTTGCATGAGAGTTGAGTTGTTGCTGCCCTTTTTTTGACCCATCTGGACGTGTTTGAGTCCAGGAAGGTGCATAAAGCAAAGCTGATGTTCTCTGAGAGAGCAAGCTGTTCTTAATGACTCTGTTTAGGTCTTGTGAGTTTTGCATAAATATTGGAAATAAGCTCTGACTAAACCACGAATAATCTTCAGCTAGCAGCCTATTGTAAAAGGCTGGGCTTCCTGTCTTTGAAGCCTAGGATTAAAATGTTTAAGCAGAACAAGACAGAAAATCAATATTCAGTGAATTTCAAGTCCTGCTGGGGTGAAGAGCTAAAATCTGTGGCACAGATGTCGATAATAAATGTCAGTCATAACTTGCTGAATAATAGCTGGTTTATTATTTGATTAGGTTTGTCCGTTCCTACCTTGAAAAGAAAAGAAGTAAAGGTAAAGTCTTGAAATATAAAAATGTCTCACCTGTTTGAGGATTTTACTGTAGACTAGCAGAGATATCAAAAATATTCGGATCCTGCAAAACGACATGTCTTTACCTGGAATACTCTCAACAACAAGAGGGAACATAACGTGTCTGTGCTGCTAATGGAAAGTATTTACAGTGATGACATGTTGCCGGTTAAATTACCAATTTAATTAGAGCAGGAAGATGTATGATGCGGGCTTTGCTTGATCCAATTCTACACCCATTGTTTTTCCTGATTTTTAGTACTGGTTGAAGCCGCTTTTTAAAAGCACAGAGATGGAAAACGATTCCATCTGGGTTTCAACTCGGCAATAAAAATTTCTACCGTATTTATATTTGTCAGTTACATACCAAACATGTGACAGAGAGGCGAGCTCTGCATGGGACATCAAATGGAGGAAACGACTAGATCTTTAATACGCATCCTAAGAATATTTAAGGTACAGCTTACGCAATCTTTCCTTTAGTGTAATATATGCTTTTTTGAAGCCTGTCTCAGAACGGAAGCCAGCCTCTAGTTAGGAGGGATCAGGAGGGGAGACTCCGTGGGACCAGCAGTTTCTCGTTGTGGCCTGCCCGGTCTGCAGACAGCTCTTGTTTCACAGCAGGGTCTGCAGAGAGCTGGGACCATAGTTGGGTCTGCCATGACCACCTCCCCACGCCTACCTTGCGTTTGGCCGCGGGGTTAGAGGCTTGCCATTGAATGGTGGAGGTTCGCAACGGTTTTAGTGTTCACCTGTGCTACAGTAATAGCAATTCTTGATATTCAAGCATTTTAGCTGTTTGTTTGGTTTTTTTTTTTTCTTTGTCAGCATCATTAACATTTCATTAGAAATGTAAATGCTTCTTCGAATTTTATTTTAGCATTTGTGTTGTACCTTTTGGCTCAGTTGTTAAGCGACCTGTCTCGTTTTCCATTTTTCATTTGCATTGTATGTTATTTATGTATCTCGATTTCCAGCATGCTTATTTTTGTACTGTTTAATAAATTTATTTTAAGCTGATTTTTATTGTATTTTTTTTTTTTTCCTCTCGATGGAGAAGAGTTATTTGTTCAAACACGTTTTTGAGGCTGAGGTGAGATAGCACTCCATGCTGAAAAAGTTCTGGAAAAGTAGGTGAAATAAGCAGCTATTTAGTTAAACCAATCATTGGAAACCTTCCTGAGATTTCTTAAACATGTTGGACGGTAATCTAATTATTTTCCTCTTTGGGCTGTTATCTCAGTTGAAAGCAAAAATCAAATTGGCAAAACTTTCTCACCGTGACTTCTCTAATAAAAAATGTTCACGGTGCAGTAGGACATGAACGTCACTGTGCATTTGTGTGGTTTTGAAGAGATTAATGCAGTCACTAGCAAAATATGTGGTTAATGGTACCGGTGCCAGGATAGTCACTGCTGGTCCTGAGCGTTGTGAAGTGAAAAATAGAGCTTGCAATAAATCACTCGTAGCCAGGAAGGCAGTCCCAAGCCCACATCCTTGTAGTAGCAACGGTTAGTTGCATCTGGGTTCCTGGCAAAGCACTTACCCTTTGTCACAGGCTTCCTTGGTTTTCCGTGAAAACTGATTTGAGATGCTAAACAGGAGATGTGCCCGTAAACGTGATGATTCCGAGGCAGGGTTTTGTCACTAGAGAACGTGCCTGTGCTGAGGATGGCCGTGATGAGTAATTGGTAATGAGTAATTCATTCTGTAGATGGATTTACAAACCGCTGGTACTTGCACCGTGTCTTTAAAACCAGCTCGTGTGTTCGTCGTACGTAAAATACCACATTTGCAGAGTTTATCCTCCGAAAGGCATGAGGAGAAGTAGGAGAGTAGCAGCTACAAAGAGAACCACAGGTGATTTACTGTGGGGTTATTTAGGTTGGTATATTTTGATTTCTCCTTGTGCGTTTGTGTCAGAAGACCAGGGGGTGGGTAGGTGAATAAACAGGCCAAGGAGTCGGCAGAGGGTGGGCGGGAGGGGGTCAGAGTGCGTTGGTTTGTCATTGTCCTTACTTCTCTTGGTCTTGAGACATACGTGTCATTGATGCGCAGGAATTAGCTGTGGGCAAAGTAGTTAATCAAGAGCTTCATCATTTATATGCGATGCTTGACTATCCTAAGCATTGTTTGTAGGCTTTGGAGGTTCTGTTTTTCAAAATATTTCTGTAGTTTTCTAGTGAGAGTTCAAAAGTAGTTATTCCAGTGAAAGAATATACTTTTTCCCACAGAGTTCTTATTGGGATGACTAAATACCTAATAACTGATCTTCAGCGAAGAGTCTTTGAGGCATTGGAATGTCACAGAAAGTAGTTTCAGGGATGGTTAGAGGCTTTCAATCAGGTAGAAACCGAACTAAAGCTTAATTATTTTATTTTATCATGCCACTATCTTGTCTGTTCCATGATTCTCGTCCAGTCTAGAAAAAAAATCACTTAAGTAATGTGCGGAATGAGGTGCTCTTAAAGGATGGGTTGTGCACAGCCCCGTCTTCTTCCAGGAATTTATGTCCTGCTGTTGAATAGTTCATTGCAGTCTAAATTATTAAACTACCTACTTCAAATCGAGTGCGGGTTCCGATTTACCGTTTCCTCCTTCTAGAGGATATTGTCTGCAAAATAGAAACGCCCAATTTCTTTTTAGGATTTCTTGGAAGTAGAAGTTAATTTTATTACTGGTGTCTAACACTGCTTTCAGACTTTTGAGGTCACGTGTTTGAGCTTCTATTAATTTGTTTGGCATCCTGATTTTTCAGTGAAATTGCTTGGATTTGATACTTACTTTTGCATTGTTGAATATTCTGAAAATTTGAAGTAACCGTTATAATAATACACATTTTCTTTGGAGGGTTCTTTACTACTAGGCGCTATTGTTTAAGCAGGCTTTTCAGCCGAGTTGTCAAGCAGCTGGTACACAGAATTTGCAGTGTTCACGTATTATTACAAGATTCCTGTGCACGCTGTAAATCGGGAATTTATCTTAGAATCTTTTCTTAAATCAGGTCAGTTTTACTTAGCTGAGCATGGTCATCGTAACCCATTTGTATGAAGCGCAGGAGATTCTAGTGACTGTAAGCAACCGGAGAATGAAACCATGAGGTTGTAGAGCTTGGAAGGGACCTCTGGAGATCAGCTAGTCCAACCTCCTGCTCAGAGCACAATCTAACCCCAGCTGGGTCATGTTGCTCAAGGACTTCACCAGTCAAGTGTTGAAAATCTCCAAGGATGGGGATTTCTGCCGTCTCACTGGGTAACCTCTCCAGTGCTTTACCTCCAGCCGAAATTCTCCCTTTCTGCAGCTTGTGATGGTGACTCCTGGCTTTTCACTATGCATGGTGAGCTTCCCATCATGTGCAAATCTATTGTCCTTTAGGGAGTCCTAGAAGTGGCATAGGTCAAAATGGCTTTTGGTCAGCAATAACCAACATTTCCACCTCCTGCAGTCTTTGCCTGTTGGATCGTAAATTATTTTTTTCGTTGTATAATTGAAGACAAAGCGATTTAAGGATTTGAAAATGCCATCTTCCCTTTCTTTTTCTCTTAAAGCATAACAAAGTAAACGGAAACATGGAAGTATGTTAATTGCTATGGGGCAGCACGTTGCTGTTGGGACCTCTTGTGATCGGCGCGCTTATTATCAAAACAATGAACTGAGAACACCAGGGGAGTGATAGGAAGAGATAATGTTGCTTGCTTCCTGTTGATGTCATTCACCAGCCCAGCTTTTTCCTTCAGGCAGGCGACTTTATTGTTTGTTCAGGAATTACTCACTCAATATCAATGTCTTTTTTGGCCTGGTAGACCTGGTTCTGGTTAAATGCGTAGCTTTGGCGTTCTGTATGGGAAGTGCATTTCACACTTCTTTTAAAGGGCTTGTCTTTTAAATGCCTCCAACCTGGAATTGTTTCAAGACAAGTAATGAAAAGGCCATCTCGGTCTGAGCATAAACTGTTCTAATAAAATGTGTTCAAAAATAGCCACCCGTGTGGTTGTAGCAAAAGATTAAGGACTAGGAGTGAGGACGTGGAGAAGTGGGCTTGGACAGCTGGCTATGGTTTGCCCTGTATACCAAAGGCTGATGTTCAGGGTTTCCAGATAAAACCATGGCAGTGGAAGTTCTGTTCAAGCTAATAAATATTTCTGATGCAAGAAAAGCAGGTACTAAGTCAATAGTCTAAAAATCAGAAGAAGGTTTCTAGAAACTCATTGCTAATGGTTTAGAAACAACCCTCCCCACAGGAGTCGAGTGCGGATTTCTGGTAGGATTTCCCCTATTCTGCTTTCAGCCTGTAGGTTGTAGCGAGTCTCTTGCTAGTAAAGCTTCAGTAAATATCTTTTGAGACCATCTCCTCCTTGATTTTGGGAATATGTCCGGCTCTGAGTGCTGTAGTGAAGCGTAAACCCGTGTCCATCAATTGGGAAGTACCTCCAGGCTGGGGAGCGGGCAGCATGGCTCCGCTGGGTTGTGTGGCTTAGCAGGGGTAGTCAATAGGTCCTTGAAAAGGCAGACGTTCTTTTGTCCTGTCTGCTTAGTCACCAAAGCGCCCATCAGCATTCTGCTTTATTCGTGTGACTTAACCGTTGATCCCGGCCCTTTGCTCCCAAATCTTGCAGTGTTAGTAATGTCTGTATCCACTACTTCAAAGGCTCTCGGGGTTTTTTTTTTCCTGCATCCACAGTCAACTGGTTGGCGTTGATTCCCCTTGTTAAGGTTTCTATATATATTCTGTGTGCTTTTTGTTGCAGAAGGGCTTGCAGGGATTAGCCCATGAAAGGACTGAACAGGAGCTACCAATGGCACTACCGTGAGATGATGACGACTGTAAGATTCCCGCGATAGTTTACGGCAAGAATTATTATCTTACCGTTTTGCGACTTCTCGTCGTCATTATTTACTGACAAAGTGTTATTTCGCCGCTGATGAGAAGTGATGAAAAGGTTTGACAGCAGAGTAAATGAATTAGATTTACAGTAGTAACGTGGTTTTCCTTATTAGGTCTTCAAAAGTCTTGCTTGCTGATGTGATTTATGAGTTTGTGAATGTCCACGAAAGGTTTTTGTTGTCTTTTTTTTAAAAAGTTAGTGGAATCAGCCATCCTTAGGTCTTGTCTCGTGAAAAAGGATTACATTTTTACTTCATATTTCGGGGGTTTTGTCAGTGATGTGCTTAATTCTGTTATCTCTGAACTTAAAAAGCGTGTTCATTCATTGGTGCCAGAAGAAAGCAGAAACTGCAAGTGGAACCAAGCATGACCGTGTTCATTGTGATCTAGTCCAGGCAGTTTGGATACTCCAGTTTCTTCTTTCCAGTATGGTACCCTTTGAAAGCAACATAATCATCCCCAAAACAAAAGTCATGGTTAGTAAGTAGCACTTGAGATTGGCAACTCTTCTCCTAGACTCATCTAATTGTCCAAGCACGTGTGTGCGTGGGGAGGAAAGCTTCTTAGTCACTACATCATCATGCGAGTCTTGGTGAAGCCTTAGCATTAGTGACTAAAGGCCTCCTGAGTTGCAAAATCGAGGATATCAGGGAGTTGTTCAGGGCTATCTCTGACCGAGCAATACGGGCTGTGTCCATCCTGGTACCTCTTCTTAAATTTGCAGGAATTGTCTTCCAACGAGAGGTGTTTCTGTTCTTGTAAGCGAATACTGATTGAGTTGGTGGCTCTGAACCTTGAGCTCTGAGTTGTGTAGGTTTTTCTTCTGTGCATGCCTTGAACCAGTTCATCTTTAACGGCAGTTTTATCTGCTAGAAAGGGGAAAGACAAAACCAGTCACGCGCTGCTCTTCCCACAACGTGTCATGATGAATGCCTGTTGCCCCCCATGATGGTACGGGAAAGGAGAAGCCACTCCATCCGTGCAACCTGGACATTCTTAGGATGCTCCGTAGTATTTTCTAGTCAGAATTAGTTTGAATGCCCTGATTTTGAGGGGAGAGGCTTGTATGCAGGGATTCAACTCAACTTCAGCTTGTGTGACCCAGCCTCCACCTCTGGAGCTCAAGTTCTGCGTCAGTGTTGGTGAAGGATTGATTCTTCTGCCTTTGCTGGGGGAGGCAGTGGTGGGAGGGTGGAGCTGAGAGACATGGCTGGCCAAAAGGGCCTCAGCTCACCCCATGGGGTTTACGCGTCTCAGAAGTGGAATAGATGGGCATGGTCTTTCTGAAAGAGTCTCAGTTGCTGAAGGTAAGTAGATGCTTCACTTAAACGAGTGAACATTTTGTTTAGTTCTTTTAACTCTCGATTCGTTTTCATGAAAAAGTCGTATCCGCAATTTAAACAGTTTGCAAATACTTTGGAAAGAGTGAGACAGACTCTTTGCAGAAATTTTGTGTCCATTTGATGGCCACCTTAAGAGCAAGAGGTTGGACTTGGAAGAGGTTTAGTGGTTTAGTCTGTCTTCCATGGCTCCAGATGTGATGGGAAGGAAAAGTGTCTTCTGCTCCCAGCTGCTGCTTCCTGAGCCCTTGTTCGGCCTCTAAAATTTTATGCAAAATAGTAGAGGAACAGAAAAGATGGACAAAGTTACAGTATTGTGCTAGTTTGTAGCAAGTACCATTCTGAGATGCTTCTAAATACCTAGATTAATTTGAAATATTCTGATGAAAAAAGGACTAAAGGTTGCCTTTTGTGACTTGAGCCTGGATATTTTCCAGTAAAGGAGACTGACAGCTCATCTTAGGCTGAAGGAAAGGATTTATGAGGGTTTGCTCTGGTGTCAAGAGAAACCTTCACTGTAGATATTGGCTTTAATGAAATATTTCTTCTACTCAGCTCCATGCACAGCTTCTGGGACAGGTGCTGAGACCGAGCTCCTGCTGCGAGCTTCTTTGTACCTTGGTGCTCGTGGGTGTGAGTTGAACCTAGGCAAAATTCCTTGCTCCATTGTCACGTTTTAAACATATTCTTTCAGGACCATAGAATTTTTTTTTTTTTCATGTACCAGCCAATTAAAAAACATAAGAAGTCAGAAGGAGAAAATGACCAGCTTTATTCTAAAAGAATTTGGATTTGAAACAGTTTTTAGAAGTCGAATTGCAGCAAGGCATTTAAAATCCTCTTGGCGTTTTGTCCAGCTCGATACACAATTAAAAAAACCCCATTAATTCTTAGGATCACATAATTTTTCTGCTGAATTGATCCATTTGTTAGCAGCTCGTAACTTTTCCCGCCTCCCCTCTGGCCTGACTGCTGCCGTCCGATCTGCGGTTAGATTTGTGATTTGAAGGTCAAAAGCCCCTTTTAACCTAGAAAATTACCATTTTTTTAACAAAGTATAGACTAACGAAAAAGCAGTAACAATACTGCTTTTTAAAATCCCACATTCTGTGTATTTTCTGTGTAACCAGCTCAGCCACCTGGCAGCAGCGAGGGTCTGTAGGTGGGCTGCAGATGATCCAAGTGATTCCAGACAGCAGGCTGTTGGTGCCGTGCTCCCCTCTCATCTGGCCAAGGGCGACTGAGAAGCTCTTGGGGGACCCTCACAAAAGAACCAAGCGACTTGCTGGCTTGCCTGAAGGCTTTTGCAGCTACAGCGGCACGATTTAAAGCTTTTTTTTGGAGTCTGTGTATGTGAAGATACAGCCCCTGGTGAGGCTGCAGTCTAGACAGCTCATGGGAGGAGAAGCTTTTGGTGTGTACTCGAGTTGCGTTTGAACATGGCCGCTGAGGCAGTTACCGAGGGCTAAGGAAGCGTTCCGTGAGTCTGCTGGTTTTCTCCGAACAGCACGAGCTGTGTGAGTGATTGCCACGCAAGCAGTGTTTTGACTTAATTCCACCAAGGAGGCTCCAAAAATAAAGCCCCTGGTAGCAGGTTTGGAAGTCACCGTTGCAGCGTTGACTCCGAAGATAACGGCAGCGGCCAGAGCTCCTAAAACGAAAGGAGCCGGCTCTTGTCCTGTGTCCTGCGCGGGGAAGAGGAGCCTGCCCCATCTAGAGGAGAAGAAATGGAAGTGGGTGCCTTAGAAAATGGACCGGAGAGAAGACAGAAAAATCGACAAAACCTTGTTTTGAAACAAATGAGTAAAGCTTTGCGGGTTCTAGGGTTGTTCTTGCACGTTCCTCGAATGAGGTGAGGAAGCAAGGAGGAGTAGTGCAGGGAACAGGCTGAAGAGGTGCAGGAGAAAGTCCTGAAGAAGACATGAAAGTTCTGGGGACCAGCTAGCCTTGTATTTTGTATATTCTGATTTTTTTGTGTGTGTTGTCAAATGTTTATATATGTCCATGTGTGAAGTGTATGCATTGATTTATTCATCTATCCTCTTAATTATTTATAGTATAACAGGAACAAAGACTTTCCTGAGGAATTCTAACCTTGGGAACTTCTTGGGAGCCTTGTGTTCATGTGAAGTTGGGGCTAGAGGCAGTTGGCTGTAGGTTGCTGTAGAGGCAGGTCTGGTCTGTTGGTCGCTCGAGCCAGAAGACTTCTGCATGCTTCAGAAAGTCATTTAGAGAAATTATTTTTTATTACATCACTGTTAGTTCTGTGTAGGATAAGGTAAAGTTGTGGTTTAATCCAGTGGATGCTTAGATTCCCTTCATGGACTGTAGGGTCTCATGGACTTTTGGTCCATCCCTACAAAGACTTGGGGGCAGAACCTCACCAGGTGAGCTCTGAGATGGCTTCAGAGCCGGCCCTCATCTGGGTGGCACCTGAACTAATCTGCGATTTGGTGAAGAAAAACCAAAATAAAACCAGCATGGGCACTGTGGACACCCGAATCCCAGTGCCAGTCCTTCAGATCCACGGGATGTTACAGGGATCTCTTTGCGCCAGGCACAAAACTTGCGGTTTGAAAAGCTGGAGGAAACTTCAGTGGGTGGACAGAGCAATCGTAGCATCATTTAGGTTGGAAAAGACCTTCAAGATCATCAAGTCCAACCATAAATCGCGTCCCACCATACATCGGTGCTTTTGACAAACCCATGTCATTTTGGTTGGGCATTTGTTTACGGCTCAGCCTTATTTTTCACTTTTTAAAGTCAATGTTTCACTTACCCTTAGGTAATAACTTTCACTTTATTTCAGGGGAAACGGCAGATGCTTCATGGCAAAGACACAATTTCCTGAGATTTCTTTCCCTACAAAAGACAGCTTACCTTCATACTGAGGAATGGTGTTTTAAAGGAAAACTGCCTGCCTCTTTTTAATTTTTTGTTTTCTTTATTTTTTCCAACACTTGCCAGCGGACCCTGGAACACAGATTCCAGTTGATTGCAGTTTAATTAAAAACTGACCTTTTTTGTAGTCACAAAATCAAGTGTGAACATAGAGACACCCACGTTCCTCTCTGAGATTCATCCCTGGTTTGTTGTCGCCTGTTTAGGGATTCCTTGCATTCTAGCTTTAATTTCCAACTTGAAGCTTCAGCATGCATTCTGAGCAGGTTTGGGTTGGTTTGAGTTTCAGTTTTATTTCACCGACTGACGTGCAGGGAGAAAGTCATCGATGGGCACAGCTGAATTACAAGGTCAGCGTGTGAAAACTGGTGATTAAATGGTTTAATTTGTGCTCTAGATTCACTTTCCCCGGTGTTTATAGGTCACCGCTGCTGTTCCAGAATGAATATTGACATCTTTGGTTTTAGAAATTTTCTTTTTTTTCATTAATAAGTGCTTAAAACTCTGCAATTTTTCTGGAGAGCAAGAGAAACGGTGGCTTTTGGCTGTGTAGTCAGACGACCCTGGTCCAGGGGATCAGCTTGAGGGAAAGCAGCAGAACAACGTTACGGTGAAGTTGAACTTCTGTTGGTTTCAGAGCTTTTATTACTTTGTGCAGTCTCTGCTGGCTCCTGTAAATCTTGGCTCCTGCCTCGCTTGTCAGCGCTCGGTCATTTGCAAGGGTCAGGAGAATGGGAAGAGCTTACAGGAGCCGGTCTCTTCCCGGTCTGAAACGTTAATCCTCGCTCGCTAGACAAGCGCTCACCTTAGCTTAAAAATCTATTTTCTGCGTTTCGGAGTTAATCCCGCGCTGAGCCGGATTAGCGATGCCGTGCTCCGCTAACAATGGGCGTGAGACGCGGGATCTCTTGGCAAGCGGGACCTTTGCTCATGTGTCCACGGCAGTGTGACCCAGCTGCCAAACAGCGGTGGCCTTCAGCGGGGTCAGGAGAGGCTGTCAGAGAGATCACTGAGCTCCGAGCGCTCTCCTCTTCCTCCTGGTCGTGGGGGTTGCCAGGATCTGCGGTTTTGAAATAATGTCCGTCCGGCTTTGTGTATCAATGGGGAGATGGTGGTGGAGTCCCCGTCCCTGGAGATATTAGAGAGATGTCTTCGTGTTGTGCTTGGGGAGGTGGTTTAGTGGAGGACTTCTCAGGGTCAAGTTAATGGTTGGACTCAATGATCTTAAAGGTCTTTTCCAATGCGGTTCTATTTCATCTGAAGAGGAGGAGGTGGAGAGAAGACCTTCTTGCTCTCTACAACCACCTGAAGGGAGGTTGTAGAGAGGTGGGTGCGGGTCTCTTCTTATGAATAACAAGTGACAGGACAGGAGGAAACGGCCTCCAGTTGCACCAAAGGAGGTTTGAGTTGGACATTAGGAAAAATTTTTTCACTGCAAGGGTTGTCAGGCACTGGAACAGACTGTCCAGGGCAGTGGTTGGATCACCATCCCTGGGGGTGTTTGAAAGCTGCGGAGATGCGGTGCTGAGGGACGTGGTTTAGCAGCAGACTTGGTAGAGTAAGGTTATGGTTGGACTGGGTGATCTTGAAGGTCTTTTCCAACCCTAATGATTCTATAGTTCTATGAAATGGTGCTGTGTCACCCTCGGTTGTTGGTGCAGGTCCCAAAGGAAGGTCGGTGGGGTGTCACACATGCAGGTTATGCTGCAGCACCAGTAGGTTTTAGTGGTGTGAGGAACCCTCAGAGACGCTTCCAGACAAGTCAGTTTAATTTCTGTGCTGCATTCTGCACTGCTGAGGAGCTGCAGAACTTTATTCCTCTTTCAGTGCAGCTCTCCTCCAGCTGGGAGCATTTTTCAGGAGCCTGGGTGGTGGGATGTTGTGCACCAAGTGTCTTTCTTACCTCGGACCTGCTCGGAGATCCCAGCGCATCTGGACCTGGGGTCAGTCTGATGGTTCCTTGTCACTAGGGAAGTGCTGAGCTGCAAGAGGTGAAGTTTATATCCTGAGTTATCTCCACGCCTCTGTGCTGTGGAGAACTTTGTTCTCCAAGCCAGTCGACCAGAAGGCCAGGGTTCCCGAAAGGAAACATCACATCCCATTTTAAGCACAAAAAATGAGATGTGAGGAGGGAGTGGTGGCCGTTTTATCTCCACTAGCTCTACTACCTCATTTTCCCTCCCCTTGCTGGATTTGAAGGTCTCCCGTCAGCACAGTGGGTCTGGTGCATAGTGAAGTTAAGATCTTGGCAAAGTTCTTGAGAAGCAACATGCATTCAAGCAGCCTTTTTATCCCAACATTTTGAACGTCTTTTTGGAAGGCTAACCTGTGGCTTTGTCCCTAAATACCATGTCAAGGGCATTGGAAAGATGAGGGGGCTGTGCTTGTTTATCCTTGTTTGTGTTGCTTTGAGCAGCACCACTTTCCACTCTCGGGCTTGACTGTATTCCTCAGCCACCTGGAGAAACAGTGACGTTGGAAGGAATACTTTTTTAGGCAGCAAGTTCTGTAATGTTCTCAAAGAAATTGTGGGAAGGAGCGCTCTCAGGAAGCAGGACGCAGTAGGAAATTAAAACCCAGTTTCGGTGACCTTTTTAGCTGAGAGCTTCTCATGGAATTAATCCAGCTCTGAGCTAAATTAATTTCTTTTTTTTTTCCAGAGGATTTGTTGTCTTTGCCTGCGCAGCTGCTTGGCTTTTCTCTCCTGACCAAGCGCTGGAGTCACCGCAGTGACAGCAGTGCAGGACAGGCCGCTTGGGCTCAGCTCCTACGAGGTCTGCTTGTTCCATAATAACGTTGAAGCGTGTGAGACAGTGGGCAGAAGACACGAGGTCGCTCTGTGCTCACCACAAGACCGTAGTGGCTCATTTCCGTCTCCAGGCCTCGGTTTCCCATCTTGGTGCTGGTAATGGTAGCAGCTTGCTCTTTGTAGTGTCTGGAGAGGTCTTCTGCTGATGGTGCTGGAGCTAGGCGGTGCTACACGTGCTGTTCTTTTGTGTTTAGAAAAAAGCCTCTAAGCTGGTCTGTGTTGAGAGAAGTTGATGCTCATCTCAGTCTTCTTGAGGGATTTGCTATTGGCCGTCATGAGACTATTGAACTAAGTCTTCTCGTGTGGGCTGGATTTGAGTGTGCAGCTCAACTGGGAAAGACCGTTCTGTTCCAGATGCTCCACCAAGGCTGTTCCCACATACTGGTCAAGCCTTTCCGATCAATTAGATGAGTAACTTCGGTGTGTTAGCACTGAAGTTAAACTTACTTGTTCTTTAAGTTTTTCAGGCTGGCGCACTGAGAAATCGGAAAGCAAAACCAGAACGATCCCATGGTGTGTCTGTGGGAGTGGCGTGTCTTCCTGCCACTCTGACCTCCGAGTGTTTCCTTCCTTTAGCTTGACCTCAGTGTGGTTCTTCAGCGGCAACAGTCTTCATTGTTGTCATCCTTGTGCTGCTCACGTTCTTCTCGCAGACTCACAGAACGGTTAGTTGGAAAGGACCTCTGGAGGGGATGGTGGTTTGGCCACCTCTGATGGGAAGCAGCATGAGGTTGCGTCCATCATAGCTTCATCCAGCTGAGCCCAAGCCCGCTAACCTGAAGGTGAAAACGCAAGCTGTGTGCTGTGTGGTCTTGGACTTCTGATCTTCGGTCTTGAGTGACGCCAGTATTCCTGAGGAGCTTTTCCTCGGTGGTTTCACCACCTGGATAACAAGGATTACATCCAGCCCTCAGGAAGATGTTGTACAAAGAGGGAGTAGTGCTCTGCATTTCTGGCGTGATGACAGGAGAGCCTTAAGCTCCTCTGGTAGGTTGCACACGGGCTTTATCCACTACATAACAACAGGTGGAAGAGTTTTTGCTCTGGGTTTGACGCCGCTATGTAGCTCTACGGTCACGTTTGATCCAGCTCATGTGCAGCAATGGGACTCCATCCTTTCTCCTTTTATTAATTGTCCATCCTTGAGGAATTCCGTGCAGTAGGAGAAGGTGATCCATGCCGGTTGGGTTGAAGGCAAACTTTGCATTTCTGAAGATGAGGTGAAAATTGTGTTTGTCAGTGCGCTGAAACAGGAACACGCTGGCACTGAACGTGGCACGTAGAACAAAACCTCTCGGTGACTGTCTCTAAACACTCAAATTACTTCGATTAATATACTCTTAAACTAAGGGAAACCAATTGTCCTGCTGAATTTTTCTACTGCTCTTTCCGCCCCGTTACCTTCACTGTTGGACAGCGAGCAGTTCTATCTCAAATTTCCTTCGGAACTAAACAAGCAGAGGGCTTTTTTTTCCTATTTGGATTGGAATCCGACTTGGATTTTGTTCTGTTTTGACCTGTCAAGAAGTTCAGCTTGATAATAACGTGACCTTGGATTTTATGACTTATCTTTGGAAAGGCGCAGCTTTAACCTCTGCCGGATTGCTGGGAGTCATGGCTTAAAATTACTACGTTAGAAAACCTGAGGAATCTCCAAACTACCTTTTGTCACCTCAGGATAGGAAATGAAAAAAGGCTTCTTAGCAAAACACAGAGGGATTCTTGGCCCCAGCTGCGCTTGGAAAGTTGTTTTTTGTAAGGAAGGAATGCATGTTATTTTTATTTCATTAGTTTAACGCACATTTGCATTTCCCAGAGACATGAAGAAGCCCAGCCAAGATGATCGGTTCTCTCTGAAATGGTTTTTCTTAAAGATATAATATCGTTTGCTCATCTTAGATCCCGGAAAAGGGAGGTTGGAGGGTTCAGCAGCAGGGCGTTGCTCAGCTTCTCCTTGGTGTAGAAGGTCAACGCAGCATCCGTTCTCTCCTTTCCCTCTGTCACTCGGCCGGTAGCAGCGGCAGAACTGTGTAGACTCGACTAAACGCAGCGTTTGGGAAGTTTACTGGAAATCCCTGGGAGGTGGTGCCTGGAAACGGCCTTATCGGTTTTCTGAAAGAAGCTGGCGTGAGATGTTGCAAAGCCTCTTTCTTGTTAGGGCTCGTAGAGTTGTTATAGCCAGGATGTGGTAGAAACGTGCATGGGACAAGCTTGGTGTAGCCTAATAGTATCGTTTCTTAGCGGAGTAATTAATCCCGCGGAGAAAAGCGCTCCTTGCCCAAGACTTTGGCTCTAAAAAGATCCTCCTCGAAACCTTGCTTTTCTTGTAGCGATTCCTTCTGCAACAGAATCGCTTAAAATTAGTGTATTTGAAGAAAACGCGTGCGTTAGAGGTATGTAAGGAAAGTTCTGCAACGCAAGGCAAACCCACCACGGTTTCTCCTCTTCTGCTAATGTGGATTTCTCCTGGCAGGAGGAGTCTTCTCAGTAAAAAAAAAAAAAAACCTGAAACAAACCAAAAAACCCCCCAAACCCTCTCTTTCTAGGTGAAGTCCGTGATAAACCTGCTGTTCGCTGCCTACACGGGGGACGTGTCTGCGCTCCGGAGGTAAAGACGGGCGCGGGGCTGGGAACAGTGATGCTGCTTGTTGGGTACCTCTGCGTCCGTACTTAAAAAGAGGCACATTTTCTTTTTCTTTATAGCAACTAGAGATCAGGAAGAAAGTTAAACCCCTGCTTTTTTTTTATTTTTTTAAAAAAAGCCAAAGCATCAAGGGCCCCTTTCGTTAAAACCAAAGGTTCAATGTGCTCTTCATACCCTTTATATCTTGTAGCAGGAGCTTCATCGGTTTAGCACGGGGGGGATTGTTCTGTGCTCATTCTTAACTGGTTTTAACTAGGTAAAACTTTTCTCTGTAACCTTGTTTTGGCTTTTTTTTCCCCCAGATTTGCTCTGTCAGGCATGGATATGGAACAAAGAGACTATGACTCACGAACTGCCCTGCACGTAGCCGCCGCAGAAGGTAACGTCTCCTCGTGTGGGGTTTGCTGTTGGTTAATGGAACCTGGGCGGCTTTCTTTAGAAGACCCCCCTTTCCAGCTACACACCCCTGCTTTTTATAACTCGCTGTGTCCGTGTGTGTCGTCACGAGCCTGCTCTTCTTGTAGGACACGTGGACGTTGTGAAATTTCTCCTGGAAGCGTGCAAAGTGAATCCTTTCCCCAAAGACAGGTGAGCGGTTGTGTTGGCGGGTGGGAGGAAGGATGCTCTAAGCATGAGGAGAGGTGGCTCCTCGGGTAAGAGTGCTGAAGCACGAGGAACAGGGTCCTCCTGCTTCTCCGTAGGTTCTGCAGAGCCAAGGGGAATGAAAAAGAACGGTAAAACCAAAGGTTGCGCTCATCTTCTGAAGCATTGTCATAGGCGCTGAGCTGAGTGTGGTCGGTGTGCTTAATTACTAGCACGGTATGTGCAGGAGCAGCTGTCGGGTGCTTTTGTGCTTCCACACCGACCTGAAATCCTATTCTCCCCGCTCCCTGTAGGTGGAATAACACTCCTATGGATGAAGCTTTACATTTTGGCCACCACGACGTATTTAAAATTCTTCAAGAGTATCAGGTCCAATACACGCCATCGGAGGATCCCAACAACGGGAAGGAGAACCGAACGGTTCATAAAAACCTCGACGGCTTGCTATAAATCGTCTCCAGCTAGATCCTAAGAATCAAATCACTTCCCTATTTAATTGTGGTGTACATAAGTAATGAAGAGCGTGTGTGTTTCTATCCGATAGTGGTCTCTATTTGACAGAAGTCTCTGTTACTTCAGTGTTATGTTACAGGAGTTTCTATACGCACAGGACAAATCCAATCTCTCTCAAAAGAAACAACAACAACCAACCAAGAAATCTCCCTCCATAATGTGAGCAATATTACCTCATGCTGCATATAATTGATGTATAAAAATACGTAGCTGTTGTTTGGCTTTTACTGTGCACTACTTAATTTATTTTTTTTCTTTTTTTTTTTTTTTTTTGGTGTGTGTTCTATGTGAACTCTAGTCTGTGGCCAGGAATTTTTCTGCTGAATTTCTGTTTCTCTAGCCCTCTGTTTCCAGTGTGGCCAAGGCGAGCCAGAGTACTGTCAGGTAGGAGCGTCAGTGAGGTTTGGTCTTTTTTTTTTCCAAAAGCTGAGGATGCTGATGTAGATTTAGGCTGGGTGTGTTCAGTCAGGACCTGCACTTACCGTTGGGGGGCGAAAAAATAGAAATTCTTCCACACCACCTTGTTTACACGGTAGAAATACCCACGGAGTATAGAGGTGACCGTTGCCAGCGGTCTCGGCTTGGCCTTAGAGGTAGTCTTGTCAGGAATCTGTTTTAAGGTTTGTTTGACCAAATGGCGCAGGGGAGTGTGGTCTGTGACACCCAGCGGTGTTCCGTGGGGGTTCTGTTGTTTTCGAAGCGTGCGTTTCCCTTCCCTTTGTCTCACCTCCCTCCTCTCTCCATGTCGGGCTGCTCAAGGCCTTCCCCTGGACGTGGGGAAAGCGGGTGCTTCCACTCTATGCAGTCACCTTCTTTGCGGGTCTCTTTGCACTACAGAAACACCAGTGGGGCTCAGGCGCGGGGTTCTGGGCCCTCGCACCAGGAACCAGCCAAGGGGAATGGAAGGATGTGAAAGGCAAAGTTCTAAACCAAATAGTTCCTGTAAATCTGACTTAATTTAGGCTTGTAGTAAGGAACGTGGATGGGGTGAAACAGCTTTAAAGAGCATAGAGCCAATCAAAGCATGAGCAGAGCAGGAGATAAGCCAAATTTTTGGATATGTTCTCTTCTTGCACTACCGTCAACCAGGGAGCAGGATATTGCGTCAGCGGGATTCCGCTGGTGTGGGGCAGGAGTTCAGCTTCAGGAGCTGGTGGAGAACAGGAGTTCAGCTTCAGGAGCTGGTGGAGAACAGGAGTTCAGCTTCAGGAGCCGGGGGAGAACAAGTTCAGCTTCAGGACCTGGTGGAGAACAAGTTCAGCTTCAGGAGCTGGTGGAGAACCAAGTTCAGCTTCAGGAGCTGGTGTGGAGCAGGAGTTCAGCTTCAGGAACTGGTGGAGAACAAGTTCAGCTTCAGGAGCTGGTGGAGAACAGAAGTTCAGCTTCAGGAGCTGGTGTGGAACAGGAGTTCAGCATCAGGAGCACAAGTAGCTGATGCCTTTTGAGGTGAACAGTGGCATTTATTGTCTTGCCACAGAGGCCACCTCAGCACACGTCCCGTGGTGGGCAACACAGACACGGATATTTGTTGTTTGCAGGCATACAAAGTTACGCCAGGTCCCAGGTGCAATTGCTTCTGCCAGTCCTGTGGCATAAAACCTCAGAGGTGAGCAGTCACTTGAAGTTAAGAGCTCACACTCTTAACTTCCACAAAACACCGCAGTTGTTGGACACGGGCAAGAATTTTAGCACAAGAATTTTAGGTGAGAATCGTTCAGCACGTGGAGAAGCAGATGGGGCTTGAGAATGGTGTGTGCGGCTGTTTCTGTCCTAGCACGTAGGGTACAAGTCCTCAGTAGATCCCAAAGTTCCCATTTTCCATTGGGGCACCAAAATCCTCTGGAGATACTGCCCCAATTCTTTCCAGAGTGGCCCGAGCACTTTAGACAGCTGAGCTGAACCACATGACCCGCCTCTTGCAAACGGGGCGCGCTGAGGCGTGGAGAGGAGTAAGCTCTGCAGGGCGACCCAGCAGGTCGGTCGCGTTGAGAAGAAACCTGCGCACGTTCCTGCGCGGTCTCTGGTGGACACGCCGTGCTGTCTCCCAGCAGGGGGGACACACCACGTGGAAACGCGCTTGATGCTCCTCACGAGCAGCGACCGTCCTCGCGATGATGGAATCTTGGCAGAGCCTGAAAGTCTAAAGCCCTGACGTGGTGTGTAGAAGCTGCCTGGCGTGGTTACCAAACCCTTCTTCGCAAGCATCTTGCTGCTCTTAAGCTGCTCTTTGGGGTTTTTTTCCCATTTTCCTGAAGATCAGCTATTTTTCCCGAGGCTTTTAACCCCTTCTTTTCCTGTCTCGTGCCACAACCACCTCGGTTGTAATCAAGAATGCAACGAAACGGCCTCTGGCTCTTCGCTGAGCCACCTCAGCCAGCGAGTAGCACGAGGTCCCTTCTCTGCCGCACCCCGAGCTAAATTCCAACACGGTTTCTCCGGCAGCAGAACTCTCAGCTTCACTGCAGAGGAGGATTTTCAGCTGGATTCTAGCGTAGCCTTCTGGATCAGTGCTGATCTGACTTCTCCCGTATATTATTTTTTTTTCTTATTAAAACATACCCTTTGGCTTCTCAGAAAAATACCCGATTCAGCTTTAAGGGCAACTCACCTCGCTCAGAACCGGCGTTTTTTGAAAAAGAAAGGTCTGTGATCCACTACACACCTCTTCAGGAAAATAAAACACCCAAAGAAGGCATTTTTAACCGAGTTCACATTAAAGCTCGTGGCTGTCCCTGCGCTTCCCGCTTTCCTGACCCATCCCGAGCGCTTTCGGCCGCTCTCAGCTTCAGTGCATTTTTTTGCTGGTTAGTTTTAGTTTTGTGGTTTTTTTTTTTTTTTTCTCATGGCGTTATTTTTCGTGACCGTCCCAAGCGGGCGACGCAGCTCTTTAGGCACGGCGTTATTTATAAATCTAGGCAGTATATTGGTTTGGCTGCTCAGCATTCATGACACTGACATGTAGATTTTTGCCCGTAAATAGCTTTTGGTTCTCTTCCCCAACGCTCCAAAGAGGATTTCCTCCCCACTCCTTTGTTTTTTCTGTTTCTTCTGTATCACAGCCGAAAAAATTAAGCTAACTTAATGCTTTGTACTCAGAAATATCGTGATAGTCTTAGCATTAATTAGCCGATCTTTGTGAACAAAATGTATTGTACCGGGTATATATATATATATATTATTTTATTTTTTTTGCTTCAGAGCTGGACTATCGGTGACTATAATTATTGGCAGTTGTACTTCTGGTCCTTGTAACTGGGCTGATCCTGACTTAGATTCCGTGTCGTGGGGAACAGACAGTGATGAATGTATTCCCAGCGGTTTCCCATGAAGGAATCTAAACTTGAGCTGTGCTGGTTCTGAAAATGAAAGTTATTTATTTTAAGAAATAAAATCCAGATAGTGTTGCTTTTTACAGCATAATAAATGGAAATACCGAGATGATGATGATGGGCTTTTAGTGGTTATTTATCATGGAATGGTTCGGGTTGGAAGGGACCTTCAAGATCATCTCGTTCCAACCACGGGCAGGGACAACCTCCCACTCGCTGAGGTTGCTCAAAGCCCCGTCCAACGTGGCCTTGAGCGCCTGTCGTTGAAATAATCCTTCAGTCGTGGGGAAGGCTGTCCAGGAGAACCTGCTCTGGACATCTCCAGATGAGTTCAGCTCATCTAGTTTTGCTTTCCCCCCCCCAACTCTTTTTAGAAGCGTACGCTTTGAAAGCTATGGTTGCTTTTTTAAATGCCAAGAATCCCAAGTGGATTGGCCATGTGCCCTCAACAGCTCCAGGTTTCTCCTGCCAACTCTTCACTCCTACTATCCCAACAGTTTCTTTATTACACAGCCAGAAAAATAATACAAAAGCCCAACAAATGTGAGAGGAGGGATCATGTCACTTCATGGCCCCAGAAGAAAAATGATGGGAGTTGGCTTGATAGTGCCCAAAGCTTAGCTATAGATCCTCCTGGTCAGCTCAAATCAGAAATTCAAGTCTGAGGGTAAGTCTGGTTGAGGAAGAAAACCCATCAGTAATACGATACAAGCGGTAATAACCTAAAAAATGAAGAGCCACCTTCTGAGCAGTGAATGAAACGCATCTGTAGTGCCCGAGGCGTCAGAGCTGTAGCTCTTCAGGTGCAAAATGAGATCTGCAGCCAACTATTGGCAGACACATCGGCTTTGTAATGAAGTAGCTAAAAAAGAAAAAGGACAAAAGCGTCAGCTGCCAGGTCCATTTATTTAAAACCGCAAAAGACGACTCCATTGGGGAATAAACCACTGCTTTTTAGATCTCCTGGCGGTGTAAGGACAAGCTCTGAGTAAAGCCACCGCTTTAACTCTGAGAAGGAAGTTTCAAGAACATGGAAGTAGTAAAGTAAACAAGCTGCCGTGTCTAAAACACGAGGAGTACAAGGTGTTGCTCAAGAAACAACCACTTGTGTTGCCATGTACACGTTTAGCGAGTTGTAATAAGGCAAAAGCATGAAGGTGCAGATGTCCTGTAGCCCTGTTCACCTCAGTAACCCAGGCCACCAAAACCAAGTCAGTTGAGCAATGCTTTCCATTGAAATATGGACGTTAACGTGCTCCAGGGACTTTGAATTTGCTTTCTCTCGAGCTCTTGCAGGAGGCACACCAGTCTTCTTGGGCTCTACCCACTAAACAGAACCAGTTGATTCGTCTGTAAGCAGCAGCTGACTCTGAGCTGTTCATTGTCTTCAAACGCGCCGAGAAACAAACCCATTCCTCCTCTGGTGGAACAACTTCAGCCTTCAGGTAGTGAAGCCCATGTTTCCCGCAGCTGTTAGTTTAAATTTCACATCTTGGCTTTCCTGTGCCTTATCCCGAATTGCAAAAATAATTATCAAAGCCCGTAGGGTCTCCCAGCTATTCAAATCAACAGGTAAATAAATGCCCTAGTTCACAGTGCTTGAGAAAATTAAGTTCCATTCCACCTGTTCTAACCTAAAAGGGGCTCCTATTGCTGCCAAAGATAGGAGTGACCATCTCCTCACCTTGGTAGCTTCAGCACACTGAGTAGAAACATACTCCAACCCCTTTTGCACTCCTGGGAGTAGGTTGGTTTTGTCCGACACCACAGCCAGAAGCTCTAGTCTTGACTGTGCGTGTGGAGTCGCAAGCTCAGCGTGTGCCAGTGCTGCCCTAAGGTGGTGTCCCAAGAAGTCCTCCTTATGAGAAAGATTGTGCTCAACACCCTACGCCAGAAGACCCCGCCCTAAGAAACAAGCAGAAATGAAAGGCAGGTAACTCTTTTGGCTCGTGTTCTCTCTGCCCTTAGGAAAGCCGAAAGGAGGCCAAGCTTCAGCAGCACATGGATTGTGGCTTACACCCGCAGAGTGTTTCTCTTCTCCTTCCTGTGATGCAGATGAAAATCCAAAGCTATGAAAGTTCTTCAGAAATAGCTACACAGAGGGTGCAAGCTTTCTGAACTGCTGCAAAAGGACTGGGTTTCCTCAGAAGCCGCCTATGTACAGCCGATTGCTTTAAGTGCTATATTTAACTAGCTCCCTTGAACAAAAAATGTGCGGTCCTCCCATTGCTCTCACTGAGGACCTCTCAATCCTGTCCCTCCTCTCTTCCTCCACCCTGGCACGGTGTCTCGCTAACTGGAAATTCTTTAACAGAGAACTTCTAGGCAAAAAAACCAGCTGCTAAGCATGTGGGGAGGCTACTCAGACTGCTGTTGATATTCTCAGTGGTCAAAAATTGCTACTGGACCTTCAGGTTGAGGAACCGAAGAACTGAAGTGTGTCACCAAGTTGTTGACTGCAGAGCAGGATGCGAAAGCTAATCGGCCATGTTAATGACACGGTAAAAAGCTCAACCTTTAAGTTGAATATGCTGAACACATCTGCAAGAAGAAAAGTAAATGTCAATTAAACAAGCCAGGTAAAGCCTCAATACTCTAGTCCTTGCTAGAGGCCAGGGCCTCCCCGGACAGCAGCAGGTTCACGTCTTCAGATCCAACTACCACGGGGGACAAAGAAAAAGCGTTGGCAGGGCAACACCTCTGAGGAACCTGCGTTAGCTTCCCTCGCCACGCACACCCCAGGGGAAGGAGCACAGCCTTATTCCCTCCTCCCTTCCCACCCTGAGAGATACCCACGGCAGGCTCTGCTCTCCTCTTCTTCACCCCTCTCCCCACAAACAAGCGGAAATGAAAACCGACGGCGATCCCAGCCTAGCTCTGGATTCCCAGCTTTCCCTGAGCAGCGGAAGAGACGCGTTCTGAAGTCTTAGTTTGTGTTGTCTGATGTGTTTGAAGGGGAAAAAGCAACAAAAAGGAAAAAAAGGGTGGGCTGGTTTACAGTACGTACCACCGTGTCAATCTCCGCTGAGCCCACCATCCGAGACACCTCATCGAACTCTTCAGGAGACATGGGGAGCAGATTTTCTGGAGACTGGAGCCTGGAGGGGTGGCTAATGGAAGGAAGAGGAGCAAGAACAAACCTTCACTACAGAAGCGAGGCGCAGCTGGGCTGCCATGTCTGGCCCTGACTCCAGAAGGGCCTCTAATGAGATCTCTTGTGAGTAAGAGCTAACCTGAGAGCACCGCAGCGTGCTTCGCAAAGCCACCGCGGCGTCACCTGAAAACTGGGACTACTCAGTGATCTACATTCTAATCAAACAAGTCTTTAAGAACTTGTTTTTCAAGGAATTCTTTGCCAGTACCGCTGCCTGCAAGTTTTTAGGGTTTTTAACCTAAAAAGGGTGTTCCAAACAGCACTGCATGAATGCGGCGCCATCAGAACCTCAAAGAGGAAAGATTTGGCGGGGCACCTACACCTTAAGACTGTGAAGAGACATGAAGTGCAGCCAAAGCTCAAGGTCAGTTCCTAGAAATCCAGCGTTTCTGTGGAAACTTACACTTCAGACACGGAGATTAACTCAGTCTTGATGTAGCCGTTTCCCTTGGGGCCATCCAAATCCATAGGCTCTGGTGCTTTGAGGAGAAAGAAAAAAAAAAACACAACTTGGGTTTGGTCTTTTTTAGCAAGTTTACTTCACACGTTGCCATCTTTATTGTACCAAAAATAAAGCCCGTGACCCAGATAACGTGCAAGCCTCTCTCTCTCTCTGTCATGCATTTCACAGCACTATGGGTAATTTATTCCGGTTTTTAGTCAGATTTTCCCTTTTGCCTTTCCCCTGTAGAAAATGAGGAACAAAACCTCCCCTGAAGTTGGATGTAGGTGTAGGAGCACATCCTGCCAGGCCCACACAGCCAGGATCCATCCATAACATCCAACGCGAGTCACGGTTCCAGCTGTTAGTGGGAACCTCCACCTCTGAAACATCTCACAGGAAAGCTGAATTACATCAGCGACAATTATGTTTCCAGTTTTTGACCTGACTGGATCTCACGTTGTGCCTCTCTCCAGAGAGATCTTTTCTTAACCTACAAAAGCTTAGTTAGGGACTGAAAAAGGAAAATCACCGAGCGGAATTCGTTCTGTTCTCGCTCAAAGCAGGTCAGCGCCTCTTGGCTGAGCAGCTCTCAAGCTTGAGATCGGCTGCCAAGACCTTCAGTCCAACTGCTGCCTTCTCTTTTTACGCCACAGAAGTGACCGGTGCCCAAGGACCCCAAGAACACACCTCGCACGTACGCCGTACGAGCCATTTACGGCACTCACCCTCCTTGGGCCTGGAGTAGTACTTGCCAAAGGCGTTGTCTTTGGGTATGTCGGGGTACAGGAACCTCAGGGGGTTTTCAGGAATGTTTTCAGCTGCCATCACTTTGTAGTTGCGAATGATATCAGGGAAAGTAACCGCCGAGAGCTCCTTCTTGGTGTACGGTTCTACCGAGTGGAACTGGGGCTCTGCAGGTGGGAGAAGCGGCAACTCTTAATGGTGGTTTCAAAGGTTTTTTTTTTCTAAAACTGCCGCAAATTGGGCACTCACGTGAGCAAAAAGCTTACCTAGATGACCCGTCCTGTGCTGCAGGTAAATGCTTAACGACTGTGAAAGGGAGCACGATTGTTTTGTATTGGCTCTTGGTGTATTTTGTATTCAGAATGACTGGGGTGACCCGCCTGCGGAAATTAACTGCAATGTGTCCTTAACTAATTTAAGTTGTGCTACCTTTTCAAATGATGTCATTCAAACTCTACTGCCTACTAGGAATTTTGATGCTAATACCCCACTTGGAGCGCGTACTAATCATAAAGACCATCAATGCTCCAACTACTACTACCCTTCTTTGCTTAATTTTTGGGTGTCTCGGGTATGAAGGCAGCAAAGGGAGAGAAGTCATTCGAGTAAACTCAGCAGGTTCTCTTCCAGCTGTTGTAGGTCTTCATCCAAGTGAAGTGTCAACAGCTGCACCATGCTGGCAGGTGGGCTTGATCTAAGAAGCGTGATAAGGGAAGAGCTCTGATAGGACAGAGGGGAGATTAGATCTTTTTGCAGCTTTTAAGTCTCTAGGCTTCCTGGAAAGAAGATGAGAGTGTTGTCTGGCTAGCTGAAGGAGCAAGCTCTTCATTGCTTCTCCTCTGCCTTCTGGAACTGGGAAGAAAAAGAACCGCTTGGAAAATGAAGTAAGTGAAGATGTTTTTTACTGGGGGAGATTGTAGGAAGGAAAGAAGGAACAAGTGTGATGAACTGTGAGTTGGAGCAAGCTGTCTGAGAAGGGACTGTTGCCCATGAGGTGAAGAAGTGGGAGAGAACAAGAATACAGAGGGCTAAGTGTGGCTGGGCTGAGCTTCTCCTGTCTCTGATGGGAAGGTCTGGAGGGAGATGTGCGTTTGTATGTACTCAAGGTGTCTTGCTAAGAGAGAACCAGAGGAGACAGCCTAGGGGGTCTGTCCTCAGCAGTGAACTTCCAGGCTGGAAGCAGTACCTGGGAAGTGTTACTAGACCTGTAGTAATCCACTGTGTGATTTATGAGCTACCTTGAGTAAGGCATGCGTCTGCTACTGCTTGTAAGGGTGGGGACTGCTGGAGTGGTGCTCTGTATTGGTTTTCAGTGCAGAAGGAAAGAGCATAAAGGCTTTTTGTTCTGGGCTAAGCTTCTCTTTTGAAAAAGAGTGTGTTCTGTTACCAACTTACCATTTTGAGATCCTTCTACCCAAGTAAATGTGATCGCTCCCTCTCTGCTGCTTTCACTGAATCTTAGTAAAAATGTTCCTGGGCTCTGGTCCTTCAATAGAGCACGTTCTCTTTCTTTACTGATGAAACCCATGATGCAGCTGTAATGTTGAAAAGAAAAAGTCAAGTTTTCCTCCTCAACACAAATTTCAAGCTATGCTGGGCTGGCTAGCAAAACTAAAAAGCTTTTGTCACTTAAAAGAGCTGAAGTACTTGTAAAAGCCTCCCAGGAGGAGGCTGGAGCTGCTCTGTGGAAGCCATGAGTCACCACAGCTTCTCTCAGTGTTCTTCTTTTGGCCTGGTGGCTTATAGCAACATTTCTCTGAGCTCACAAAGTGAGATTGTCCTCTGCTGTCCAAGCTGGGCTGTGGAAGCAGAAGCTGGACGTGTGCAGTATGGTCAGGGATTAATAATGAAGTTTTGAGTGTATTTACTACTGTCTTTCTGTGCATTAAGGTGGAGTGAGGGCCTTTTGCACGAAATTACTAAATAATCATGATTTTGTCTAAAGTTTTGGATGTGGTAAGCTATCCTGTTTTATGGTGGTTTGGGGTTTTTGTGTCTTGTTGGTTTTTTTTAATGGTGTGCTTTAGATAACTAATGTGTTTGATAGTAGATATCTAATGTATAATGGACATCTTTTCCCATCCCTCAAGTACGCAGAAAGATGAGTGGTTTTGAGGCTGTTAACACTTTTGTATACAAGGGGAGTCTCTCTCTAGTGAATGCTGCAGATTTCCTTCTCACTCGAGTATATTTGTGGTTGGCAAGAGTTTTCTCTTCAGTTTCCCTTTTTGCCTTTTTAGGAGACAAAGGTCTGTGACTGTCCAACAAAGCAAGCTGAGGGGGAGGGACCTAATAGTACTAAATCTCTGGCGTTGATTACATTCAGGATTTACCTCACACCTCTTCTTTCTGTTAAGCCCTAAACAGGGGATTGCTCTAATGACCGAGAGCAAGGAGTAATGCTACTCAAGACTGTACACAAAGTTTTAGGCAGTGAAACAAAGCTTGTTCCATGAAGGGCTTTGAGCTGGAGCTAGGGGGTGATGATTTGAAGCCTGCATGTAGCAAGGCAGAGAAATCCTGCTGTTGTAGATCCTAGAAGCTTGTGCGATGCTGGGATGCTTCCCTGTGAGCATGTTATTGATGGGGCTTCACAATGTGGCTAAATCTAAAATGCAGGAGCGTGACCTTGGCTAAACCTGTTTCTGGCAGCAATTACTTCTGAAATGGGCAATACCACAATCAATTGTCTATTAAACCAGTAACTAAAGGGCAAATGGAACTGGTTGTCCATCCGGCAGAGTCTTACTACTCATTAATACTCTAAATAGCAGTAAAGGCTCTTTCTGTATCCAGTGCAGAAGTTCAGAGTCTGGCTGCTGCCACCTACGGGAGGCTCACAATAATGTTTGGGTTTTCTTTCTTTTTTCCTTAAGATGGATGATCACTTTATGACTGACTTTGCCGTATTTCAGTCTTCCCTGCCAAATAGAGGGCTCTGTTCTAGGGTGTGGAAAGAACCTACTTGGAGCAGGAGCAGAGGTAAAAAAAAAAACCAAAACAAACTACCATTCCAAGCCCTGCTCTGTGACTTAAATGGGACAGCTTGATCATCTGACATTCTTGCTTTAAGCAGATGCATCATTAGAGGCTTCCTCGCTACCAGAATTAATTTTCCTCTGATTTTTCTGGTTGCAAGTTTCGCTTTATTGTATCCAAAGTATCTGCGCAAACATCCTCACAACCTAATGATGGAGCTGCATAAATGAGAGGTCTGAGGCAATGACCGTGTCTTTAACTTCACTCGGGTCTTACCCGTCATTCCAGAGACACAGGAGGTGTTTCTTAATCAGCTCCAGGATTCCCTCAATCCACAGCCAAAAGGGGAAATTTTTATCGTTCATATTTTCCTGAAATTTGGAATATGGGAAGGCAGAGGAAGGATGGGGGAGAACAGGGTTAGTGAAACAGAGGAAGCAAGCTCTCAATTCTGCCAGCACCACCTTGTTCTTGTCTTTCTCCCCTCTTCCTTCCTTCCCGTATTTTCTTATGACTTTTTCCCCCGCTGTTTCCTTACTCCAGAAGGACAGAAACTATCTTAAGGTAAGAGGCAGTGTGAGAGAAATGCCTGCCTGAGCCTACAGTACCCACAAATGTGTGATCCATCACCCCTCATGCAATGACACTGGTCTAAGAGCAGAGAAATGGCTCACCACCACAACCACCCACAACCACGAAAGCTCTAGAATAATTAGGGTACACGGCTTACTAAAAAAGAAAGCGCCCTGGGGTGGGGCAGGGGAATACAAAAAACCCCCAAACAAATGTCACAAACCAAGACAAAGCACTCGATTTTCAAACTGTGTTCATACCTTGCAGAATCTTGTCCAAGGAATAAGGCCATCGTGAGATCCTCCGCTTGTCGGCCCTGAGTAGAATAAACTGGCTTTAGTCACATTCCATAAATTACTTAAGGCTGAAAGGAAAGTACTCATAGAACTGAGTTCATGGTGTTTAGCTACAACTCAGAGCTGTTAGACTAAGGAGGAAAAGATATAGAAAGCTACTGGATTTTCACGGCTGGTGCAGCGGGAGCTTGCAAAGTTCTCCTCTGGAGAAGTTCACTGCATCAGAATGACCAAATCTATTTAAATAGACTTTGTGTCATAGGAACCAGTTCATTTGGATGCTTTTCTTGCACGTCTCTCCAGCAAGACAAGGAAACTGCAACCTGTAAGCTTTTTTGGTAGGGGTTCAGCCGACCCTACAGTCTTTCTGAGATCAAGCACTTTCCTGGTCTCAACTGTGGTGACTGGTAGGCTCTGCCTCAAACTCTGGACTCTCAGGTCTGCCTCAACCACAGGCTCATCCCTGTTACAGCTGTTCACCTTGGCCTTGTTTTTATGTCAACAGTATTTCATAACCGTACCCAAGTCACAACGAAAATCCTATCCTGTGACGACAGTAGCTAGAGCTTTGCAGAGCCTGCCTGTATTCAGACCCAAAGTCTTTCCATCACAGATCATTCCACGGATTACAATCAAGTCAGAAATATCCCTCTTTTCCCTCTCACCTCCTTAAAAAATAAAATGGGTTAGGGAGCTTGTTTCTGATGCTGCTAAGATCAGATTCTGTCAACTTTAACCTCACAGAAAGAGCAGTAAGCTTTCTGCCAGATCTTAGGTCTTGGGGGAAATTAGAGGAAGGGCATCAGAGGAATGAAAACCTAAAATAGATTGCAGAAAAGATGTAGAATGAGCTTCCATTCAGACAGGCTGTCTGTGATGGAAGCAGACCATACCCAGTAGCTTCTCTCCCAGCATGCTCAGCTGATCTGCGTTAAGTCCCCTCTTTGTTACAGAAGAAAACTGCCAACTCAGAACTTCAGAAAGCTGAGACCACTTTGCATAAGGGGGATTCAGAAAGAAGGACAAGCTCTGGAATGGAAGGGGGGAAAAAAAAAAATTAATAGTTAATAAACATTAAATTTGGAATGGCATTTGAAGTGTACTGCCCAAACAAAATGCAGATTTAAAAACAGATGTCAGCTTGAGACAACTCTGCAAGAGCAGGCTGCTAGAAAAAGCCATCTCCAACTCTGCTTTCCAAGTGCCTTCTCCCAGTGGGTGGAATCCTTGGATTACTCGAGTGCAGTGTATTTGAGTTCTTGAATGCTTTTGTTGATTAAATATTTATTTTGTGTACTGTAGGTACTACAAGGTATACTACCCTTCTGGGAGTTCCAAACACTGTTCAGGGAAGGGGAGTAAATCACTGCCTCTCCCTAGACCAGAAAGCCATGAAGAGTCATCTGCATGGCAAAAAAGCCACGTGTATATAGACAACGCTTGGAAATTACACATAGTATTTCTGACACCATTTTGTTTTTCTTGCAAATACCTTGGGATCAGTAGACAGCATGTTGAACCATAAGATAGAAGCCCATCCACTCGGAAGCTGGCTCACATTGGAGATCACAACAATGGGAAGGGATGTGGTCTGAAAGAGATGCAAAAGGAAACGTGTCGGGCTCTCCTGTGCTGCTGCTGCAGTTCTCTCAGATACGTTGTGAAGTGTCATTTAGAATCACTGGAAGTGCTTGATAACGCACTTTTTAAAGAGAAGTTAGCATGAGTGACATGCAGGCATTGAAGTCCATCTGTTTGATCCCAGACATACCTCCAGGTCTATGACCAAGCCAGGCTGGCACAGCTGCGTCTCAAAACTCAGAGAGTGAAGCTCTTCTGTTACAATGAGAGGACCCTTTAAAAACAAAAAGAAAACCCTTCAGCAACTAAATTGCATAGGGGGAAGGTAAGGGGATTTTTTATGGGAGAAAAATCCTTTCTGCCCAAGGTTACTTGCTCTAGACCTCAGAAACAATTTACAGGTCAAAGTCAAGTGACAATGCTAATTTTTTAAAACTGCCTGTTAGTCTTGGTATTCTCTAGGCACTTTTTTTTGGCTCCTACCTAGAAACCATAGAAAAATGTGTCCTAGCTGGAAAGTCCTGTTAAAGCTAGATGCCAGTGAGGGAGGGTTCAGAGGGACATCGTTCTGGCAGTAGCTGTCACTTGTAGACACCCCCTACAGAGATAATTTGCTAGGAACACTAAACTCCTCTCCTACTGATCCATCATCCTGTGTGTTTCTTCCCAGAGCTGAGCAGAGCAGTCTTAAATACCTAAATGACTTCAGTATTATGCAAAAACTTTGCAAAACAAGGACAGAGCCGCTTACCTCATTTGTTCTGTTTCCTGCGTTTTTCTGTTCTTTCAGTTGCTGCAAAAGAGAAAAAACCCCACCCCTGTCACTCATTTACCTCGGACACAAATGGAAGTGGTAGAGGCTGGGAGTGTTTGCATGCACTAATTGCTCGACTTCATGCAAACTTGCTGCGCTAGTGTCTGATTCGATTTGGTTCTAAGCTGTGGAAGCCACAGGATTAAACTGTAGGTAACTACTACTCCTTTATTAATCTGTAACAACAGATACTGCATTGTTATGACGCCTTGTGTAAGGGGCCTTCTAAGAACAGGAATGGTGTGGAATCAGGAAGGATTGGGTGAAACGCTGGTTTATCCCAGTAACCCCTTGGCCTGGATAAACTCCAGTGTCTCTCCTGCACAATGAAGGGAGACTTCCATGTCCACTGGTTCGGGACTTGCATTTTTCCTTTCCTCTTGTAATGATGGAACCAATCTGATTTATCTCACAATCTGCAGTTCAAAAGTGGTGTATAGTCTGCTGAAGGCACTGAATTTCTTGTAGCTGCCCACTCCCAGACAACTTTCATCTTCCAGACTCAACGCGCCTTACTACAAGCTTTTCTACCTACGGGCCCTCCTCTGAAAGGCCCAAACCAGCATTTCTAGGCTGCTTGTTCTTTCTTTTCCTAAGAACTCATTGCAACGTAAAATGTATGGCAGCCTATAGCCTTGTTTGCATTTCTGGCCCTATTCCAGTGACAAGAGCAAGAGCGTCTCCATCAAGCAGGCCAAAGATTTCTAAAAAGGGAAGAACAAAGGAGAAAAGATTCCAGTTCCCCTCATACAAAAGTCCACAGTGACTTCAGTAACAAAAGCAATTTGTCTCCTTCCTGCCACACCCTTTACCCACACAATTAACCGTATGTGTCAATAAAAGTAAAAATCCCTACCAAGTGCCTGAATTCTGCTGCTAGGCTTCCATTAGTAGATTCTTCCATGTTCATTACTTTTGTGTTTGTTCCCAAAATATTAAATTTCCTGAACCTTCACAAAGAGAAGAAAGAATTGAGCCTCAAATTCACTGAGCGAACTCAACATTAATATACTGAACTGTGATGCTACATACCCTTTGACCGAGTTCTTCTCACTTACATCTCTGTAAAAAAAAAAAAAAAATCTTTTAAAGATTCTGCCACAGCCAGAAAACGTGCAAGCTTAGTTTAGTAGCTGAGAAGTGGTGAAATCTGCTTTGGTGAAATCTTTTGTGCAAAAGAGGAGGCAACTGGCTCAAGCAGTAAAAATTTAAATATTGTGCTATGGGGGCTTTATAATCAGTCTTTTACTAAGAGTGTGGGTGGATAAACCTGCTGCTGTGGAGAACCAGCCTGCTGCTGGCCACCTCTACATGAAAACTGGGCTGCCTTTTGGCTTTCTGAACGCAGGGACTGCTTACCATCAACATACCCAGGGATGAGGAAAAATGCAACGTACTTATCAAAAAAAACTTTCACTTTCAAGTTGTAGTTCAGTTCCTGCAGTTTCACCAGCAATCTGGAAAGAGAATTTTTTTTTTAATTACTGCCATTGCAAAAGGAATTCTCCCTTCTATCATGACACTTATCACAGATCTATTTAAGCTGTGCAACACAGGGACACATCCAGGCTCCCAGCTCACACCACACCTCGCTAAATTTAGAGAGGAAACTAGAGGGGCAAATGAGTTATTCCTTCCCATGACAAAGCGGTCTGTGTGTGTCTTCTGCTGTTTCTCATACACTCGATACCCCCACTTCTGGTAGAGGGTAACAGCTGAATGCATGTTACAACTGCTAGAAGATGGGTGTCTTCTGGATATCCCTGTCACATGGGGGACAGTGGAAGACGTGCCATCCTCTCGGCTGTAGGAAGCCGAGGATGTGAAAGGCTTACCACAAACTGCAAAGGGGTAAGGGGAGAACATACCTCAGCTTTACAGTGAACTGTACTCCTGTCTTCAGGACTAGCGGCCTCTGAGGATGCGTTGGCATGCAGGGCTGCCTCTCTACCACAAAGGAGCTGTGGAAAGAGCAGATTAAAGGCTCTTTGACTTATCAATGGTGTCTTAAAGGAGGAAGAAATTGCCAAAAAGTGACCTTTAGAAGATTGACTAGTAGTACTACACACTACTAACTCTGCTTCAGACCGCACAGAAGTCTGTTTGCTATGTAACAACACGTGCCCAAGAGCTAGATAAGGTGGCTGGGGCTAGCTAACCCCACCGAGCAAACTCTTGAGGCCAACCTGTTCTGATACACCCCAAACTGCTGCCAGCTTGGGCACCTTTTATGTAGCATTGCGCTGTGCAAACAAATCCTGAAGTGTTTCTACTGTTACCAAATCCTAGGCACCACGGAGACTTTTCCTTCTGCTATACTCACAGGCAAGATAACGAAAGAGCAGCTGGATTTCTACAGCTCTTCCTCAAGTGCCTCTGCTTCTTTGCAAAGCAGCGTCTGAGCTTCTCAACTGAAGATCAGTGGTCAAAGCATCTGAATGGAACCCTGGAAACCTGGGTTCTAGCCCCTGTAACAGGATGTCACCTACTGTATCTAGATTTAATTTTAATCTGCTAGATTCAGGTCTTCTGCAGCATTATCTACTGTATGTTTGCAGAATGGGACTCTGATCTGATTTGGGGTAACTACCAGCTACAGTAACTTGCATTACAGATGTGGTTCAGAGGCAGGGCTGGCCTCCTTATGCTGGAGATAAAGAGGAAGTGTCCAGAGACAAAGGGTTGGAGAATCTAGTGTGTGTTCATCTCAGGCACAGCTCGGTGTGGAAGGTTTCCTGCCTCAATCTACTTGAACTTCACAGGGCTGAGGTTTAATGCTAGAAACAGACCAATAGACTCAGAGTTTGATTCTGTAATCAATGCATATTGTTGCATAGGTTCTGCTAACTTAGATGATGACTTGATCACAAACCCTTTCCATGGGCCTAAATGTAAGATAAATCTTAAAAATGGTCATTTATTTCAGTGTTTTTGGCAAACCCAAGAAAACCTCTGAAAACGCAAAGTTAGCATGCAGAAAATCCTGGGGGAACAGAAGGGAAGGTGCTCTCCATCCATTTGTTCGTGCAAACACAAAGACCCTTCTTGTCTATTACCTCTGGATGAGTTGTTTGAAAAGACTGTATGTTCGGTCCTGCAGAACCTGTTTATTTTTTGTGATGGGATCAGGCTCATAGGTAAACTTCTGTTCCAGTTCCTCAAGTTTTTTGAGCTGCTGACGAACTTGCTGTAAACTTTCAGCGACAATGGTGAACCTACAATTACACAATCTTATTACTTTTAGCACGTTTTTTGTATTGTAACCAGAGAATCACTTAGGTTGGAAAAGACCTTTAAGCTCATCAATGCTGAGACATCAGCTGGGTGACTGTCCCTAAGGACCAGGGAATACTTTTTGCCCGCTGGCAACATGGTGAGGTATAAAATCAATGAAATGCAGTTATCTTGTGACAGAACAAAAATGCGTAATATAAACGGAGTATATTTCACAGATCTTCTCTTCCTTCATAAAGCTTAAAAGTGCTGTCCTGTACAGTCCTTGATGAGAGACCTACCAGCTCTGTAGCTGGTCCAGACAGGCGTTGGGTGGGCCACCAATGCATGCAGTCTGTTGCCTGTGTTTCCACTCCACCAGCTCCTCGTTGATAAGAGCGCTCTGGGTGTGCTCTGTGGTGTTCAGCAGCTGCACTATCTTGTTTACCACTTCCTATAGAGAATATTAAATTATCCTGGTTATTGAAAGTATTTGATAGAGGAAGACTACTGTTTTAGCTAATGGTATCTGTCTTGCAAAACTCTGCATGGACCTCAAATAGTACTGTCAACAGAGGATGTTTTCTAAAACACCTGCTTCTTTTAAGCTGGAGTATTTGCTAGATTAAGAAAAATATAATTGCTTACAGAGATTCCACCTTTTCAGTCAGGATGGAAAGAATGAAATACTAGTTCAACTGATAGTAGCAGAAAAGGTTTTCTTTTACCTAATTTGTCAACCCAATGAAAACAAACGCGTTCAAAACGAAGTGTCGTTGCCTTCTGAAAGAAAACTAGAATGCTACCTTTCTCTTGAGGTCAAGTTGTAAGAACATCTTGTTGAGATTCATCTGTTCCTTCTTATACTCCTCCTGCGACACGGCGTTAGACTCATGCTCTGTAAGAGAAGTCCAAATGGTGAAGGTGAGGCTGAAGGAGCGCAACAGGTCATGCCCTTGTGAGAACAGGGAAGTACGGGTTGGGGAAACGCTGCAGAGGGGGCAGGAGGGCACCTGCCTGGCTAATGTCAAGTGAAGCAGATCTTTAAAGCTTAAGGGAGGAAATATTTACTGCCTTCTAGATTATTTAACTCATCCTTTCCCCTCCTGAAAGGACAGAGCTACATTTAAAGCACTAATGCAATGAAAAGCCTCTGCTCCAATGATGTAATTGAGATGCGAGCTTGCTTGTCTAATTTTAGAGTAAGAACCTGATTTAAGACAATGATTATATTGTGTAGAGCAACTTGTTCTCATGCTGACTTTCTACATGAATCACTCGTATTACTTAATCTGGCAACAGGAGTTAACTGTTAGCTCAAGGGAGGATGTTTACAACCTCCTGAGGGTAGCCCAGGCTGACAGATCCTACACAGGAGCCCTAGCTACTAGCTCTGCTGCCTACTGACCTTAAGTTAGAGGTTCCGTCTGCCTCACAGACCACTACCTGCCCCCAGGCACCAAGAGCAAGATCGTGGCTCAGTGTGGTGAAATACAAGATGGCAAAGAGAAGCCTAAACTTAACTATTTAGATGTGTGGTGGAACTGTCAGAGTCTATAGGGTTTGCTGTGTCTAGTAGCAAAGGGATGTAAAGGACAAAGAAATGCTGCATTACAAAAAGAAGCTGTCTTCTTGTAAGATGCAGAGAATGCATTTCCAGGAATTGAGATTTCAGCATAAAGCAGAATTAAGAAAGGAGGGACGTTACCAGTAAGTTTGGCTGCTTGTCATTAGGTTTAGTCTCCTGATGTAAGACAGCAGAGTTTACTCCTATAATACATGCAATAAGGCATGTCCTTGATAAATACTCACCTCTGTTCTGCAAGGTTTTACATTTAAAGTCATATTCATCCTGCATATCCTCTAATGTCTTGATATCTTGCTCCACATCCTACAAAGCATAAATGAAAGGGGCCACAATGATGCAATAGTTTCACATAATGCAAGACTGCTCCTGAGGAGGAACTGCCCAGCACCAGCCACTTAGAGATGAAGCCCAGTTTTACAACAGTTTTACTCCGTAACAGGAAATATCCCTAAGCTTCAACACCTTCTATTCACCCTCCCTCCCCCTTCTCAGCTAACTAAAATCTGGCAATTATAAAATAGAAAAAAGCCCTTACTGTATAGCCATAAAAGCTCACAGAATTTAGGAGAACCTAAGCTACAGTGGGAAAACTTGGAACAGCATGTAACATTTTAAACCAGCTTTCAGTTTTGTAGGCGTTGCTTGGAGAAAAGCTTTATTGTGACAGTCTAGTAAGACAAACATCCATATGTTAATAAAAATGTAGTTAAAATGGTCAGTAAATTACTTAAGAGGTTTTTTTCCCCCAGTTTCTGGTTTTTCAGATGGGTGAAATGTTTGTTGCTAAAATTTAAGCAGAGGAAACCTGCTTTTGTTAAACCAGCTAAGTCCCACCTTATGGTGCTATGACAGACTACCTTCTATCTTCAGTCAGTCACCAGCGATAGAGTTGAAAACCAAACCATTACCTTATTTTTACTTGCCATTTTAGAAAAGCTTACTTGGCTTACTGAAAGCCTTTTAACACGTGCGAATCAACAAACACCACTTCAAACAGTGATAGTATACTTACTATAACACTGTTTTTCACAGCCTTAACTTTTGCATCAAGCTCCTTCTGTTTGTCCAGCATCCCGATCATAGTGTTCTGAATACTCCCCACTTCCATCTGAGGGAGGCAAGCAAAACAAGCACGGAACTCAAACCAAGCAGCTCACGACAGCAAATACTCTTTTAATCTAAGTTAGGGGCTTTTGTTGACAAACGGCCTGATGAAGCACGGCTTGTTCTGATAAATCACACTGAAGTTTTATACTGTAAAATTGAGTTCAGGTGAATTTGCAAGAAACAAGGGAGGACTAAAGCTGCCTGTGGTGATGCTGCATTTTCTTCATCACGGCAATATAAGGCTATAAACACATAATGCTTTCTCTCTGCACATTTCCATTCTTCCGTTTGCTTATCTTTGTGTATCTTCTGAATGTATTTAAAGAAAAAAAAAAAAAATCCTGAAGGCTTGATGACATCAAGTACTAGATTTGTCTGTATAGATGCATCAGGGCAGGTTTGGGTTGGACATCAGGAAAAATTTCTTCACTGAACGCATTAAGAACTGGAACAGGCTGCCCAGTGAAGTGGCCAAGTGACTGAAGTATTTAAAATATGTGTAGACGTGGTACTGAGGGGTGTGGTTTAGTGGTAGACTTGGCAGTGCTGGGTTAATGGTTGGACTCGATGACCTTAGAGGTCTTTTCCAACCTAAACAATTCTATGAAACAGGGAGAAACAAGCTAAGAGCAAGGGCAAGGCAGGTCTGCGTACAGGCAAACGGCATAACCTGGTGTGCAATTCCTTTCCTCCGGGGCATTCAAGCACATCTTAGATCTCTGTATGTTTTTTTTGAAAGCTGACCTCAATCTCATTTGGGAAGTTCATTGCATGACATCACTCAGGGAGAGCTGCAGTCATTTTGAAAGACAGGCTTGTTGTTCCACACGTGAACAGCACTGCTGGTGTTAGGAACTGGCTGTTCCCCCAGTATGGGACAGTCAGGCATGCATTGTTGAAGTGTTAATCCGAGAAGCTTAAGATAAAGTAATCTAAAGCATTCAGTTTGGTGAACTCATCAGATTTAGGCTCCCCATCAGACTTAAGACAGAGCACCAAGGCAATCTGAGCATACTCTAACGTTTGGGATTATCCTTTGGTTTTTATGATGTTTATAACTGTGCTTGCTCTGCATTTTACCTTTTCAGCTTTAGGAAAGGCTTACCAGAAAGCAGTGGTAGGACACGGTATTGTACCTAGTGCCAACAGTAGATGTAGGAGGACTTGTTTCCCTTTTTGATGACCCCAAGGCACTGCTGGAAAGGCAGCTGTGAGTGCTTTACGTCAAGTGCCAGAACAGAAACCAAATGGCTGTGCTGCAGCTACAAGGGCTCTGTCAGAGTCATGTTCTCAGTGGAGCAGTTTTGGAGAGAGTTGTGTTAGGCCCCTTGTTGAAAGCCAATGTTGGAGTGCCCTTCCCACTCTACCAACATGCTTTCAAAAACTTGCCCTTGAGGGAAGTATTTCATCATTAGAACTTCACACGCTTGGTCAGTCACCGCTTCATTGCTACACGAGTGGATTACATCTAGCTATCTGCATGCCTTTGCCAACTACAATTTTTTTTAAATTGCAAAACAGTTGTCCTTGTAAAGGAAAAAAGGCAAAAAGATGAAAAGCTCAGAACAAATGAGGAAAAGGAATATGGCTTTACTCACGGTTCAGAGGAAAGAAATGGGCTTTATTTAAAAAAAAAAAAAAGCTTGGAGATGACTGAGGACAATGCATCATTTTTCCTAGAGAGACAGTTCAGAGAAGCACCAAAGCTCAGATGCTTAATATAGAGTAAATTCCAGAGTAAAATGCAGAGGAAAAAAACTAAAATCTTGCTGGAGAAATAAGGCAAGCACTAATTAGTAAACTCTAAAAAAAAAAAAAAAAACTGAGCATATCAGTCTATATTACAGAACCATTTAAAAAAACCAGCACAGCTTTTGAATCACTCAAGGAATAAAAATTACTTCCTGGCATTTCCCCTCCAAATGCTTCAGACAGCACAAACAATCCACGCTGACTAGCTGGTATTTATCAGCTTTTGCTCTGTCTTTGAGAAATGTATTGTTGGGCAGAGAGGACAGCCCGTTTCCTCTGCCAGCATTCTTCCAATCCCTCTGTCCAAAAAAATAGCAAAGGGCAGATGCAACCACAAGCAGACATTCCATGTTACCTGATTTGACAACTGGGCACTGTTGAGAATTTTCCTCTCTTCTTTCAGACAGTTGTAGATGATCATTGCCATGTGTATCGGGTCTTCTTGGAAGTTATCCTGGCATTAGAGAAAGTCTATTGTTCAAGTTCATACTTGTAGTTTCTTGTTCTTTGGTAAACTGATTGGCAAAAAGATTAGCTGGGTACAAACGCAGCCTTCCTGTTTTAAATGCATACAGAGTTGAAACATGATCTGAACTGAGGGATGGTGCTGCCCCAGGGAGGTTGCTGAGCTGTACCTGCTGCCTTGACTGATCTGTCATAGCTGATCACTAGCACCTTACTATGAGGTAAGGACAGCTTGGTCATGTTCTCTCCTCAGCAAACAGCCTGGAGGAGAAATCAGGTGTGTGGGAAATAGGCTGCGGAGAAGGTGACTTTATGGAAGATCCTCTGGCACAGAGCCCTAGAGGGAGGAGATGAGGTCTACCAGAATCAAGTCCACAAAGGAGATACTCTGTGCTGTCACACCCTACTGATTTGGCCCTTTTCTTTATGCACAGAAGTGCTAATGACAGGTCCTTTGCTATCAACTGTAGTTCTGCAGTTCCAGGGGAAGGATTTCTTCTTGGTAACCAATTAAAACGAATAAAGCAGCAGTACTTGAATTCTGGCTTTTAAATTCATATTCTCACACGTTCTCTGCCAAAACCCCTCATGGTAGCTGGCTTAGAGGCATCCAATCGCACTAGTGAAGCAGCGCAAGGAAATGTATAGGCATATACCCCAGGCATACCTGAAGATTACGTTTGCTTTTCCTTATGTTGTGCTGCAGCAAAAAGTTGTTTTCTATCAAGAATCTACTAAATTGGTCATCAAGCTGTGACAGCAGGTCATGGAATAACACGGTCGCAAAAGACACGTTGTTGGCTGCATGTTCCCTGGAATAATTTAAGGCATGCTTATGTTAAATACACTTGCAATATAGCATTCAACAAGTGCATACAGGAGTACTTTAATTTTTAATCTGCAACTCTAGCTGTAGTATATGCAAGCACTAAGAATTACCTTTAAACAAACTAGTTTCATTCTCCCAACTTTTGACTTTCCTTGATACAGAAACGTTGCTCTTCTCTGTATTATTCTTGCTGAATTCCGTGCAACTTCATGTACTCATTCTACGCACCTCAAGAAGCTCAAATTTAACCTGATGCATGTGCACATTGTACTGCTCTTTTAGAAGACAGCACAAATCTTGGCTAAAGTTCAAAGTGCGAATGGCACAAGAGCCTGAGCTGTAAAGGCAGTAACTGATTGGTCTTAAAACAGCTGCTTTTGTTACAGTTCAGCTGGGGGGAAATATGAGAGCGTACACTCGTTATGCAAGGTGTCAAGACCCCGTAGATAGCCCTGAAGAAGGGCAGGAACACGGGCTATAGCACCCACGCAGCTACTGAAGTGTCCCACCAGCCAAGGTTCACTTAGAAGCTTGCTTCCTCAGAGTTCTTCCACCGCCTGTAACTGCGTACATGAGAGCCTTGCTTATCACACAACCCGAAGGCCACTTTCTGTCCTTACCAGTCCTGGTTTTCCAGCCACTGTGCCAGGTACTGCCTGATTTCCATAGGAAAGCTGTCATCATACAGCTGGTGGACTTGCTCCAAAAACTTGGAATCGAGCTGCTGTAGCTGATACCACTGAGTCATCCTGAGGAGTGGGGGGAGAAAAATAAATCAGTGTAAATGTTTAAGCAGTATTTGGACTGAACTGGTGAAAAGCAACTCATTTAAAGTTTTCAGGAACAATGGCAAAATGGGAGGAGTAAGAAGGAAAAGTGTTTCCAGCAAACAACCATTTTCTTTTGGGCTCTAAACATTTTAGAAAGCTAATCACTAAAACGGAATACAATTTTTCAGCTTGTTTGAACTTGGGAAAAAAAATTAAAGAACTACAAATTAAGACAGTAGTGTGCTATTCCATGAAAAGTAACTCAAAGCGGTATCATCCTTCTCTATAAAAACTCGCTTTTTTTTTTTTTGGTCCTCCTTTGAACCACTTTTCACAGCATTTAGGGTACTGGTAGTGTTACTATTATTCTATAACAGAGAGGTTCTATGTTTTGCTGTATGGTCTCTGGCTGCAGGTTACCAGACCAGTGACCATCTCCTCGCTGGGCTGCAGGTTAGTCTTGTAGTGGAAAGGGCATGTGAAGATGTGCCCAAGGACCAGTCCAGGCTGAGAACATGGGTGGTGAGATGCAAGTCCACTGGCACCTGCAATTTTTAAAAGGTGACAGGAGCTATCCAAGGGACAGGGCAGCATCAGGGTGAAGAATTATCTTTAACGGATTTGGCAGGAAGCCACACAGTGTTTGTTTGCCAGTTCCTGTAGCTGCTGAGCAGGATCTGCTATGCATGAGAAGCAAATGAGAGTTAAAAATGCTATTACGCTTAAAGTGAGGGCTTTGATGTGCATGGGATTTGGATGATAGGTAACACAAAATCTGAGTATGCCATAGTGGCACCATGGGACAATTAAAAATGAGATGGGTGAGGAAAGCCAGAAGAATTTGCCATGCATGAAGTTGGTCTGTTCTTCTCTAGTGCTAAATTAAGATGTCCTCCAGTGTCTTAAAGTGACTAAACTGGGACAGGACTGGGGAGCAGTGGCAGAAAGCCGGTTCCTGAGCAACAGGATAATGCAGCAAGAGCAATCCTTGGGGATGCAAGCAGGGAAATGCTGGAAAAGCGGGAATTCAGCACATCTGGTGGAGAAGGCACCAGAGTGAGGGGGCTCAGCCTCGCTGGGTGACCACCGCCGAGCCCCGCCAGGGCAGCTCGGGAGCGCAGGGCTGAGGACAGCCACGCTGGGGACTCGCAAGCCCGGGAGCGGGCAGCCGAGGCCGCTGGGCACCGCTAGTCCCTCGTTAGCCCCTCGGCCGCCCGCCCACACTCACCTGTGGGACGAGGCTCCGGCTCCGCGCTGCGACCCCTCCGCCGGCGCCCATAAATACCCTCAGCGGCGCGAGGCGGCCAGCACAGCCAATCAGCGCCCAGCTCGCCTGGCCTCAGCCAATGGGCCCCGCCCGCAGCCCCGTCCCCCTCCGCGGCGGCGGAGCGGGGTGTTCCCGCCGCGGCGCCTCCCCCAGCCCCCGGCTCCGCTCTCCCGGGCATCCCGGGGGGCTGCTGCCGGCCCCGGGTAACCCCGCAGGGCCCGCTACCGGGGGCACCGCGCGTAGAACGGAGGAGGCTGCACCTGTTATGGCAGTCCAGCAGCGCGGCGGTGCTGGCGAGTGCAGGCGAGGCAGGCACAGGGTGAGCACCGTCGTCGTTCCCCCGCTCCCGCCCCGGGGACCGGCCTCCCGCTTCTGTGGCTCCCGAGCGAGGGAATGAGCGGCTGTGGAGAGGGAGCCAGAAGTCGTTTAAGAAGTAGCTGTGAGGAGATGTGGCAGGTGATAGAAGAGCCCGGGAGGGAGGGGGGTGCGGGCCCAGTCCCCTCAGGAGATGGAGGGCGGGGCCCAGTCCCCTCAGGAGGTAGGTTTGGTGTCGTGTCCCCCCTCCTCAGCCCCGCCAGGAGACGGGCCCCCCTCAGGAGGTGACTCCCGTTGCCCCGGGAGGAGAGGCGCCGGAGCGCAGCGCTCCCTGGGCGATCTCCAGCGGGCCCGGCCCGAGGAGGCGATGGCCGCGGTCGCGGCGGGCGTTCCCGCCACCGCCTCCCTCCCCAGGGCGCAGCCGCTGCGCCGCCGTTCTCTCCCCTTTCCCCGCTGCCCGACCTCACCTCTCGGCTGAGGCTCCGGAGCCTCCTCCAGCGCCCGGCCCAGCAGCTCCTGCGGGTGCCGGCAGCGAGCCCGGTGTCCCGGCCGGGCTCCACCGCGCAGGCGCGGCGGCGGGAGGGGCCGGCGACGGCCGCGCCATGTGACTTCGGGGAAAGGCAGCAAGGAACCAGAAAAGGGCCGAGCGAGGGGAACGGGAAAGAGAAAGTAAAAGCTGCGGCCGCCCCGTCTGCCTCCCCCACCTGGCCTGGCCCGGCCCCGCCGCCTCCCCCATGCTCGCTTCGGGCCCCGGGTGGTGGCAGCCACCGCCTGGCCTGGCTCTCATGGCTTGTCTTCCTCATCGCCAGCACTTCTGGGAGGTTAAATGTCGTTCTGAACTCGAAGCAGTGGGAAGCGGCCTGTTTCTCACCTTTGCAATAAGGAAAATCTCAGTTTTCGGCTCTTGCTGGTAAAAGGCTCAGCCAGTGCAGCAGTGGGTTGGCCCTGGAGAGCTGTAGCTGGGGCACCGAAGTCTCACCTGGCTGCCTTGCAGGGGTGGGAAGGTGGGAGTGCCAGAAAGGGTTGTCCAAACACAGCTGCAACTGGGAGAACTGTCACCTAGATTTCCATCCAAGTTACACAAACTTGAATAATGTTTATCTAGCATAGATGGCCAAGTGTTTCAGTTGCTGCTGGTGTTTTATCATCCGAGAATTTTCTTCCTAGGGAGTATCTTTTGATAAAGAGATTTCCTCATGGCACTTTTTCTTGCAATGGTCTTTTTTGCCAGCATGCTGTTAACTGCTCCCTCGACGTGCAGAGTCTTGTTTGTTCTTGTCTTGTGCATGAAACGTAGACAAAGACCAGGAGAATGAAAGTCCAGGTCTCCCGGATACTTGGATCGTTTTTGGTATCCTTTGTATGATAGAATCATTAAGGTTGGAAAAGACCTATGAGATCATCAGGTCCAACTGTCATCCCAATGCTACCATGACCGCTAGACCACATATCCCCCTCTCTCCTCAGATGGAGGAGACGATACCTAGTCCCTGGAAGAAACAAGCCTGGTAAACATTGTGGTATGAAATGCTATATAAATACAGCTATAAATAAAAGCAGTACTAGCAGGTAGCTGACAGGATTTGTTTAATTAAAACCACTCCATGATGTGGCAACGCGCAAAGCACAGAACAATCACAGGTGTTTTTTTCCCTCTTATTTTTGGCCACTGCTGCAAAACACAGTGAAAGCACAAGCGCTGCTAGTAAAGGTAGTTAAAAGTAGATGGTTTTGTTTCTTTGGGCAGAATCTGAGGCATCCCTTTCAGGGTGGTTTTTGTTCTCTCCCACCCTCCTGGTCATCCTACTAGAGAACCCTGTTCTTCCTCATATTGGTGTAAGATCTTGAAGTGCTGCATTGCATGGGGAGAGGGGAGGAAGGAGATCAAAGATTGATTCGCATGCCCTGTCTGCACAGTACTTTTCAGGAAGGTTAGGTGGTCAAAAGCATGGGCTACCCCTCCTTTTGTTTGTAAGAAGATTGTGAGAACAGGTTAGAGCAAAAAGGTGTGCAGTAGCGGACGCGAGCTGAAGAAGTCTGCTGCTTTAGAAGTCTGTTACTTCTTGTAGTTCAGACTTGAGATCAACAAAAAGAAGGAAAGGCTTTTTTTTTTTTTTTGTACCTTGAAAAAAATCCACAGAAGTCCAGTTATCCAACTTTAAGCCGAAAATCTGCTTTTATTCATGCTGGTCATATAAATTACAGATGTTACCAAACTATATACACACAATTGCTCTGGTTGTTTTGGAAAACGAAGCTTCCCGAGATAAAATGACTCCGTATCTGCAGCTTGGTTTAGATTGCTCAGATTAATAGACACATGTCCGGTTGTTTAAAGCCTACCCCCATGTTCACAGAAGTATCTCATTACTCTGTTTTCATTCTTTCAACTAACATCAACAGCATGGGTGAGAGGACTGAGTAAAAAGGGAGAAATGAAAGTAAAATCCAGGTCTTAGCGCTTCAAGGTGGTTATGTTTTCTTCCCAGATGTCTAAGTTGTACCTACTCAAGAAGACTGTAAGGTGCAAATGCTCCGGTGTTTGTATCTATTCTAAGAAGTTTGCATGCATTTGCCACGTATCCTGCAGACAATTAAATCTTGAGTGAGCTTGCGTACGTGAAATATAGTGGCCTTGGAACTGCCTGTTTATTATTCTATTAACTGAGGTTTTAGGGATAATATTGGGGAAAAAACAACAAAGCAAAACAGCTCAAACACAGCACTAAACAGCCTTTTTGACACAAGTTTTGTGTTTGTTTCCCTTCTGGAACTCCCTTCTCTTCCCAGCCTTGCCTGCCTGCTTTCCTTCCATACCTTCTGCTGTGGTGGCAGATAAAAATCTCTGCTAAGGTGGTTCATCTTTGGGGAAAAAAACAAACCTGGACATCTATGGGACATTCAAACTCTGAGGGGATGAGAATCTTCCCTTTAAAATAGAAGCTAAACCAGTGGTACACTGGATGATGATTAAACAAACTATTTAACATAATAAATCCTCATTTCCCCAAACAGATTAATGTCTTCAGTTTATATGCTGTTTTCAGAAGTAAAACATTTTGTTCTTATACTCTCATATTTATAGCAGTTCTATGGATGTGAATTCTGCAAGTAAAATTGATCCCTTCTGGGCCCCACTGAAGTCAAACAACCTCTAAGGGCAGAAAGGATTCGGCCTTTTATCTGTGAGGACAACAATTCTGAATCGCAGGAGACTATTTGCAGTCCCTAGGGAGACAATTCCGGATTTACATGGTACTGGTAACAGAAAGGGCCCCAAGAATAACATCGGAACGGTTTCCAGGAAATGCTGATTTATAAAGATGACAAAAAAAAAACCCCTGGATCTTTAACCCGCTCAGTGTTCACACGATTACTGATTTTTCCTGTATATGAACTTCAGTCAGTTGAATAAGGAGAACTCAGCTAGAAGAAAAGAAGGAAAAGATTAGTCTCATGGCAGTTTACTGCTGTTCATGCAAAAACAACTGCAGACAAAACCTTCTCTGGCTCAGGGTACCTGCAGTGTCATTTGGACAAGGTAATACAAACTGATAAGGGTCTGAGGATCCTGTTTCTAGTTCTTTAAAAAGTACCGGGATGCTCGTTAGAAGACACTGTGTGGGGAAACAGCTGCAATAAAAATAATCTGTATTTTCATGTGAACTTTTGTGGTTCTTGCAGCCCGTGGATATCTACAGCGGGATTTTGGCTGCAGTCTTGTTTTCCCAGTGGGTAAACTGGGAATCTGGAGAAGGTGGGGGAATAGACGGGAGTTCAGCAAGACTGCAGAAAGCGTATCTTGCTAAGGCTGCGTTACTGACTTGTAGGGTATTTTGTCCTGCTGCAGATTTCACTCTTGTTCTTTGCGTCTTGCGCAGTGCTTTTTGTATTGGCATCTCATGGAGAAGAATTACTGCTTTAATAATGCAGATTGTCTGCTTACTGTACTTAGCTAGGGTAGACTGTTGTGTGAATTTGGGACGATAATGAAAAAACCTCCATATTTTTCTTATTTCTATTTAGCAAGGTAGCTAGAGTGGAAAAAGGAAGACAGGAATTCTTTAAAAATCTTCCAAAACTTGTCGCCCAATTTCTAAAAGAATTTGAAAACATTTCTAGTAAGACCTTCTGGAAGTTCACCTATCTTCTAAGCAGCACTGAACCACTTCTCTAGTGCTTTTAAAAAACACAATGTGATTGTATTTGACTTTCCCAACTGATCACCAAATGCGTTTTTTGTGCAGTTACAACCCTAAAAGATGGTGATGGTCACAGCTTGTTTGGAAGCTCTGGACGGAGCTGGTTTGAGAATTACAGTGCATGCTAAAAGAAACCAAAAATGTTTGAAGCCTGATGATAAGCAAAAGCGAAGCCAACTATTCTTTTCACTGCTGAAGCCGGGAAATGCAAGTGCGTACATAGTTCTTAAACGTGGTTTACAAAGGTCAGAACTGTCTTTTTATGTATAAACAAAACAGATGAGTGGGGAAGTGTCTCAACTTGTGGTAGGTTTTAACGCAGGATTTTCGTTCAGGATTGTGTTTCAGTTTTAGCTGAAGAAGTAGTTTGTCACAAGCGCTATCAGAGAAAAAGCTGAAGAAGCAAAAAAAAGATATTTTGCTCTTGAACAGATCTTCCCCTTGGTGTATGTTAAAGAACTCCTCTATTTGTATATAACATTTAAGTGTGCTTCCAGTCATCAACAGACAGGATTCTGGTTTAGTTTTCTCCTGTTTGTGGTTGAGGAGGAGTTTTCACTGAGAGGCATTTGGAGGGGAGTTGACAGGCTTTGAAATACATAATCATTTTAAGATCATAAATCACTGAACATACCAAAAACTAAGAGCTAGTATTAATAAAGGAAGTTTTCTTTTAAAGCTGTTAAAACCAAACCACTGCTGTGTTTTCTGATAGAAGTCATCTGGACAAATTCCTGGGGGATGTACATCACTGCTCTAAGTACTGTAAGCCACGATAATTTCTAGTCACTAAGTTAACTGAGGAAAATATTTTTAATAGGACGTTGGTACAGCGTTTTACCAATCTTTCTACATGCAAAGTGAATTCTGGTTTTATTTGCTAAAATGATTTTCATTTAATTTCCTCGCTTTGGTACCCCACATAGAAACTTGCAGCGCAGAAAAGTTTTGCAAGTTTGGTGAATCGGATATATTTGTTCCCTGAGCAAGTTAAGCCCTTTGTGCTACCTACAGAATTAGTGTAATCGTTACGTATTTGTCAGTGTAAAGGCTTCGTCTGGGCAAGAACTCTGGCATCCTTTAATTACGACATTGACGGTTCATTGGCCAGCAGGTCAGATAATTTCATATAACAGAGTGCTTCCAAGGATGCCTGCAGCATCCCGTCCTGTTTAGAACGGGAAATTTCTGCAGCGCTGTTTCAGAAAGTATTAATTTATGAATGGAAAGGTGTACAACGTACGGCAGTTTCGATCACTGTGGGACTCAGGTGTTCTCTCAGCACAGCATAAACACTTGGAGACATGGGAAGAAGATCTGATGGAGAATGTGGATCTGTAGAATCATTTAAGCTTCAAACAAACAAAAACAGAAAACCACAAAAATAATTGTCAAAGCAGCCTAAAACCCTTTAACTCGGTGCACAGCAGTGGAGTATGGTCAACGCTTCAGTTAGTTAAGCCTGTACTCGGGCTTGCTGGTGGCCCTGTAAGCACACGCCAGAAACCTGGTATACATTTTAAAATGTAGGAGATAGGACCAGGGGATGAGAGGATAAACCTGACTCTGAGCTATGAGCTGCTGGAGAGAAAAAGGAGACGGTGAAAGATAAGTAGGTCAGAGTACCATAAAGTTTGCATTCAATTTTTACAAATGTTTTGCCACAAGGATAGGGAAGAGCACTGTAGAAGTGAAGTTCTTTACTTCCCTTTCTTGTCCGAGTAAAAACACACAATGTGTTGCTATACCAAGCTATTTGAACGGGGGAAAGAAGGCTGGGAGAACTGCAACAGTATGTAAATTTAATAAAAAAAACATTTGAAGTGTAGTATGTCTGTAAGGATACTTACATTTTGGAGACTGGGATAAATACAGATGGAACGTAACCTTTGCCTCCTCCATCTGACGGCTTTGAAACTAAAAAGAAATGGTACAGAAATTAAGTACTGCCTAGGAATTTTATTATTTATTTGAGATTTATTATCTGCTTTAAGTGCTGCAGACTGTAATATGTTTAAAAAAAAAAAAAAATCCCTGTTTATGGTTAAATAAGCAGCCATAAAAATGAGGGGAATTCCTGAGATGAGTCTTTGAGTTCATGTCTTAGTTGCATAATTGACTCTGCTCCCTCATATGAACCATCATCTCAGAATATAATACAACAACTGATGAAAGAGATTTCGTTAGGGCTTCAAAGGCAAATACAGCTTTAAAGCTCGGTACTTCTGAGCCTCTAGATTTCAGTTCTGCAAATGCTTGTGTGGAGCTCTGTCTCTACAGACACAGCTCCAGCAATGTCTTCTGCATGAAATGAAGCATATACATAAATTTTTAGAGGACTGGACTTTTATAGGCAAAGTCCACTGAATTAAAATGAAGAGGAAACATATCTGTAGCCTCCAAATATTTTTGAGTAGTGTAGGAATCTGAATTCAAATGGAATTGTAACCTTTTGTACTGAAAGTCCAGAAGAAGGGGTATTAGCTATTGTTAAAAAAAAATCAAGGTTTTGAGGGCTTTCGAGAGAGTGAGAGAGAGGGAGTTTGGTCTAAAAATGGCCGGACTTGTAACCTGGCCACTCTTGTCTAGCGTTTTTGTATTTTCCAGTGCACTTGCCAGGGGTTTTCAGGACTCTTTTCTGCCATAATAACTTTGTAATTGCGCAGTAGGTCAGCAAAAGGCAGTGCAGATAAGCGATCTTTGTTACAAGGTTCCACTGAATGAAATGAAATAAAGCCCATCTTCCAAGCTGTTTGGAAAATACCGAATTTCCTTGAAAGGAGAGACAGCATTCTACAGTGTAACACAACTGTGAAGCTGATAAGCAGGATGACTTTTCTGTTTCTTCTCCTTTGAACACCGCAGCACTGCATTTTGTAATGCATTGCTCAGGGAAAAGCTCCTATTTTTCTATTATTTATACCCTGAGATCTATTTCTCATCTTCTTTTAAATGTTGTCATCACCTCCTAAAGTCATCTCTAAGACCAGGGTTGTATTTACAAGGAAGCTAAGTGATAGAGATGCGTTAAAACAATTCTCTCCATTCAAGGAGGCATCTTAATCTGCTCTTCCTCCTCTCCCTGTGTTCCTCAAGTTGCCTCTTGTCTTGGCAGCTGCTTTGCAGATAGGGTAAAGAGAGAAACGGAGCCCAACCTTCATTTGGCTGACAGCTGTAGTGTTTGCCAAAGGCCTTATCTTTGGGAATGTCTGGATACAGATACTTCAGAGGGTTTTCGGGAACGTTGTCTGCCATAATAACTTTGTAGTCACGCAGTATGTCGGCGAAAGGCAGCGCAGATAGGCGGCCTTTGTTATAGGGCTCCACCGAATGAAATGTTACGTCTCCTGTAAAAACACAAAGGCACCGTAAGTGCTGAGAAGTGGTAGGTCCGCATCTGCAGCTGTAGTGTATTTTTGCCTTTCTTTTGCAGTTTACGCTGGGGTGGGTTTTACCTGCTCATAGCAATGTTAGTATCTTTCAAGATATGCTTTCTGCACACAAATTTAAAGGCTGCAGTAAGCAGCTGCCCCTCCTAATCAACCTATGTAATTAATAACAAAGAATTGACAAGTAGGCTTCCAGAGTTTGGGTTTGTTTCAGTAAATACAATACCTGTCTTAGTATGGTTTTGGGCAAAATACATGATATATGTGAATTTTGTTTTTAACCTGTGGAAAGGTGTATTGCAGAGTTTGACCTTTATGCTATTAAAAAAAAAAAAAAATTATACTTACCATTTTCTAACTGATCCACCCAAGTAAAGGTAATTCCACCCAGATTGCTTTCACTAAACCGTAATAAAAACGTTCCCGGTGTCTTGTCTTTGAGCAAGATTCGTTCCTTCTCTTTGCTTACAAATCCCATTACATACCTGAAGTACAACAGGAAATCACGGGCTTACTTTTGGGGAACAAAACCAGACTTCAACCTGTGCAGTGCATCTAGCCAAACTTTATTGAGGTGTTCAAAGCCTTGTTACAAAAGCTTTATAAGGTCTTGAAGTGATGATGAAAACTTCATGTGATTTACGTGAGCATTGAGCTCAAAGTACTACGAAGCATCATGGAATTTATCACGGTGCTTGACTGTACGCTGACAAGACTGATCTATAGATCTAAACCCACATTTCTAGGAGATTCAATGGTGTTCCTTTTTGGCAAAACTTTCCAAAAGTTACACATGGGAAGAGGGAGATGGAAATATTAAACTCTTAGCTATACAGAAGAGAATTTGCAAGGACTGCAATCAGTAAAGAAAAAAAGCAAAGCAGAGAGATCAATATACAGCAGTTTCCTTGTTGCTCACCCATCAATCCAAAGAGGAAGAATGTGTTTTTTAATTAAGTCCAGGATGGCTTCAAGCCAAACCCAAAAGGTAAAAGACTTTCCAGGCAAATGTTCCTAATGGTTAAAAAAAGACAAAACACAAACAAAAACAGACACAAGAAGAGGACTGATTACCCAACATGCATTTGACATGACATCTCAGTTTCTTAAAAATTAGTTTGCTGAAGCGAGAATGACAAATTTGAACTCCTGGTTTGAGTCACGTGTCTCTTGGCCTGACATAAACCCAACTGGAAGCGCCTCATTTTTCAACAACAAAATCACATTTGTTGGTTCTTCCTGGTTATGAAATAATATTTTGAGAGAAAAGATGAGGAGGAAGCTGAACTTCCTTCCGAGGTTCTATACTTGTTTAAATAAGGTAGTTAATATGAATAAAATGGGTTTACTCTTCTTGCTCAGTAGTGTGATAGTTCTTCATCCAAGTTACTGAATATATCAACTGACTTGAAATAATGTAGGTCTGAGCATATAAAAAAATTACTGTATGCTTTATGAAAAATGTACTGTATGATTTGCTAGCACAATCTATTGATAATTTAGATATATAGGGCACGCTACAATGACGGTTTCTGGTATCTATAGCAATATAACAAAGCTCATGTCTTAAGATTTACATTTCTGAAACTATTATTTTTAGTTAATTTTTTTTTAATTAAAATTTTTACAATGATTGTGACTGTGCTTGGCTCCAAGTCCCACATATGACAAGTGGGAATCTTATCGGTAGCGTCAGAGAAGCAGAGTTAGGCACAGATGCGGCATTAAGAGAAGAGTCTTAGGTTTATTTTTGGAACTGTACCTTGCAGAACTTTGCCCAGGATAGTTGATAATCGTTGTAACTGACTTGTTGTCCTGAGAGAAAAAAAGACCAAACAACCGAAAACCAAAATACTCATCAGTGAGTCTGTTTTTCCCAAGTTTTGAAATAGATGTAACTTGATATCTGTATAGTTGGTGGGGGGAAGTACAGTACATCTAGACTTGGAGAGGGATTGAGAGCGGCACTGTAAGGGGCTGTAGATGACATTTTCTGTATCCTTTTGAAGCAGTTGATAATGGTCTTTTGGGGAATATTTGTCTAAAGTAGTCTGGGACTTTGCTTCTGCAACAGTGCACTCAGTTTTGGTTTTTAGCCCCAGTGGTACTTCTCTTGGCCTTCACTCTATCTTGAGCTTCCATCTTTTAAGACAATCTGGTTTTTTTTCCTTTCTTACGACTCCTGCTGATTTGCAATGGTACCTCTCAACTCTGCTACCTCCACTAAGCAAGAAATCTCAAAAAAACATCAGAAAAAGTGCCTGTTACCCAGGGAAACCGGTCTTCAGTTCCCAGCTTTGAAAGCAGTGAGAGTAAAGATTCACCCCAGTCTGTGGCAAACCCTTCTGTTCTTGCCCTGCAGCAGAGCTATCGCTACACCCTCAGCTTGGAGTTTCTAAAGCTCACGCTGTATTTTACAATTGTTTCTTTTCCACAAACAGATAAAGCTTTCTTTTCTGCTGCCAGCTTTCCCTAAGGCCTCTCCCTTCTGGGAGATGGTCAGACCAAAGTGGTCACTACTTCATCCTACTGCAGTTTCAGGGCCTCTTTGCTTCGCTGTCACCAGCAAAGGATGGATCCCAGAACTAAACAGACCCACACGGACGGGTACTTAAAATGAAACAAAACCCAAACCCCATAAGCAAGCAAAACGACTTCCTTTTGATTTCAGATGCATGAGATAACTGCTAAGCAAACAAAATAACATCACAGTTCAGCGTGACTCTGATGCCCTCTTAAGTTTAGCAGCCTGGAAGTTCAGAAGTTGAATCGCTTTGTGGCCAGAATAAGCTGACACCTGCTTTTCTTTAAAGAAAAAAAAAGTCTTTGTGGCATTTTGAAGTCAGCTCTGGAAGTGGAGGTCATGCTTCAAGTCATTACTTTTAACTAGGAAACAGAAGAGCCCAAAAGCATATAAAATTGGTGTCTTTCTACAGGCTTACCTGTAAGTTTCTCTGCCAGCATGTTGAGCTGCTCAGAATTGAGTCCCCGACCAACATAGGATGAAAACTGCCAGCTCAGAACTTCCAAGAGCTGACTTAAAGGGGCAGCGGGGGGATTGTTGAAGAAGGATAAATTCTGCAAGAGAATCAGTGCTTTGCTTAGACAATTAACCATGAAATACACTGCAGGATGTAAAATAAAGTTGCAAGTACTGAAGCAGAATCTGGAAGTGTTAAAATATGCACGCACTTTGACCGTTTTGCACGATACTAGTACAATTATTTTGTACTGTGTACAGTTTTGGTCAACCCCACACAAAACCAGAAAAATTCAAACTAGGAGAAGGGCTATATCACCTTTCCTGAATTTAAGAATTTAGCCTCCAGAAAGGAAGGCGAAGCGTGCATATGGCTTTGTATCTGGGCAGGGAACAAAAGAAAAATGAACTACATTAAAGTGTGGTAGAAGAAAATTTTTAGAGGGGAAACAGCACCTTTTAATAATGAATATATTTGGTAACCAAATAATAGAAATGCAAAAGTGCAGCAAGTCATTGTTAAAGACCTACCTGAGGATCGTTGGTTGACAGATTGTACCAAATAATAGAAGCCCACGCGTTGGGGAGTTGGCTGACATTGGAAATCATCACCACAGGCAAAGAGCTGGTCTGGTGGAAAGAATGAACGTGGTATGTAAATGCTGCTGAGGAAAGTGTTAGTGCTATGTCTTATGCTCTGGTTTCTCAGCCCCCTCTTCCTTCCTGAAGCATACGTTTCTGTCCAGAAGTTCTGGAAATCTTGTGTTTGCTTAGGGTTACTGCTGAATATAGCATCTAGGATAGATGGAGCTGTGATCTGGCCCAACACAGCTGTACTTTTATAAGCGGCTGGAAAATGCCTTTTGTTGTTGCCCCAGAAAATCCGGCTGGAATACTCACTTCCAAATTTATAGTCAATCCATACAGGCAGACCTGTGTCTCAAAGCTGATGGAGTGCAGCTCCTCGGTCACCATGTGAGGGCCCTGAGGGAGTAAGTAGGTTATGAAAGTGAATGCGCAGTTGCCATTGAACGCTGTGTCAGTGATCCAACTGCTGAGGTTAAACAGCTCAGAAACCGTTTATCAAACGTACAAGTAGAACAGGAAAAGAAGGAAGGGAAGGAAATAATCTGTTCAACTGTGACATTAAATTAGTCCAGAAGTCTGGTGGGGGTTTCTTTTCTGATGAATAAAAAAAAAAAAACCCAACCCTTGGACATTGCTAAAGCAATACTTTGAAACTTTTAACTTTTTCTGAAATGGTACTTTTAGACTTGCACACAAAGTTAACAGATTATTTTTTTTGTCTGATACAGATCATCTCCAACTTTTATTTTCCTAAAGTTTCTTTACTGGTTAGCAATTCCATCTTAAACAAAGATGTTAAACTTCAAGGAGAAACAAACACAGCCTTGATGACAAGCAGGCCCTCATTTGGGAACACAGGTTTGTCCTAACTAGACCTTAGATGGTACTAGTTGAAGGAGGAGAAGCCTGTATCATGAATCCAAAGTAATCTGGTATTAAAAACCAAAGCTTTTCTTGGATGGAAAAAAAAAAGTTTGTCATAGTTGACTGAAGTTTGTAGTGCAAGCGTTCTGTTTTGATAACAAACCAGCACAGTTCTGGAAAGATCCAAATCTCTGCCCCTTGGGAAAAAGATCTTTCAAAATATGTTTCCACCTCCAGATGCCGAAGTATAACATCTGTTTGTCTTTTTGCTGGTTTTTGTTGTTGTTCTTTCACATGCTTGTTTTGTCAGATTTAAAAAGAATCAAAAATCCCAAATCAGAATGCTTCTATAATACTGAAACACTCAACTTCTGGTCAATGTAAAATAAAGCTATTCCTTGGGAAAGTGCCTCGAGGCCTTATCTTTCCCAGGGAGCAGCACCTCCTCCAGGACATGTACAGGTCTCTGCAACTGGATAAATGAGGGACTGAGAGCACAAGAGATGCTCAAGCATCCGAGTAATGAATCTGCATTGCAAAGGGAAAATCCAGCTTAGAGCTGAAGGCTTTTAAATGCAATATCCATCAAATAAGCTCCAGTGTTTTAATACGGGGGTGGACTCCATCCAGCTCAACCTGTATTGTTGACATGCAGTTGAAAAGGGTTGATGAAGCTCCCCTTCTTCCTCCCCCTCTTTATGATTTTGCAACATCTTCAATTTTTCTCATGGAAAAATCATCTAGGCAAAAAGGCGTATCTGCCCGAAAGGACAAATCTCAAATAGAAAGAGCTTCCACTCTATTTTTACAAGGCAAGTCATACTTAACCCCACACTCTCAGCTTACCAAATACTCTATAACGAACCTAGTTTTTAAATCATTGTAGTTGCCATTAATAAAAAGCCCTTGTTCATGCTAATAATGACTTCACGGACCGTGATTTAACCAAGGAGAAGCTGTTTGAGGAAATCAGCAGTGAACCAGGTCACAGCTCAGCTGTCCTAATTCTCCACAGCCCCATGTTTTATATAGTTATCTACGTGTGAAAGTGGGAGTAAAACGCTACCAAAAGTAGAGCACCAACGTTTTTACACCTACCTACAATTTTGCTTTTCCTTGTCTTGATGCAAATGACTTGAAGCAGCCAAGTAATCAGGAGATGAGCCTTGAGTTTCAGTCTTGCTCATCAGGTTGCAAGTTACTTCATTCAGATACAGTGTGAAGCGTGCACAAGTATCTCCTGCTTTAGGTTTTTGCTTAAAATCCTCCACGCTGATCACACATTTATTTTGTACTTAAAAGACTACTTGTAGTAACTTCTGTGCTTCTATAGCTACGTCTATTTGGGCTGTGATATGAGTGGTTTTATTTTATATATATATATATACATATATATGCCAAATATATATAACGTACAGAAGGTAAGCTCCTCTGCCAGGAAGCAAGCGCTTGCGATATCTTTTGCACCTTGGGTTCCAAGCGGTACGGGCATGTCTGGAAATGTGGGTGCTGCCAAGCATCTGCTGGTGTTAGGGCTGATGTGTCATGGTGCAGGGTCACCACGAGGGGGGAACCTACCACGGGATTTCCATCCCCACTGGTCAAGGAAGCACAATTCTGCTCCTGGGTGAGGCAAGCGAATTTTTGATGCAAATATATTCGTACCTTTCCTTCAGCTGGAAACTTGGCTAACAGAATATATAAAGAACCTATAAGAAGAACTGTTTTTAAAAAAAAAAAAGCCAAAAGCTTATTTTTTTCCAAATGTAAATGACCAAAGAGGTGGCCGTAAACAGGAATGCATTTATCTGGATTACTGCTTCCTACCTTCTACTATAACCTTCTTAATATACAGATCTAAGGTGTGTAATTAAAATTTCTGAGAGGTGCCGAGAAGTCCTCATTTTACTATCATATGATATTTGGGTCCTATACTTATTACCAGGGTAACAGATATATCAGTCTAACAACTCATTGACTTAATAAAATCCACTCTGAACTACTTGTAAGTAATCAAAAATAACATGTAAAATAAATGCACAAACCTCATTTCCTTTGCTTCCAGCACTTGATTTCATTTCTTTGGGCTGCTGTATAAAGCAAAACAAAATTCAGGTGCCAAAGGAACTAGACAGAAGTATGTATACAGAGCATCATTTGTAACCGAGATGTTCTTAGTATAGGATTTTATTTACAATCTACAAATACCCTGTAATGAAAGCTCTGACGCTACACCTTGAAAATCTATTAACTGAACAGTGTTTTGATATTTTAAAAGAATTTTTAAAAGAAAGTAATGTAGCAAAGTGTTAATTAGGGTGCCTGAAAAGCATATAATACAAAAGGGACTGGAGACTGTCAGTCTCCCATCTCCTTTTGCAAAGCTACAGTGATGCAGTGTATCTGTGGTTAAGCCTCAAAAATACCATATGTGAGGGAATCTACTCAAAGTACAATTCATAGGGATATTAGAGAAGTCACAGGAGCAGTACTATTAATATCTCAAAAGACAGTTACTGCAGGCATGAATTTCAACCAGATTTGAAGCATTCAGTAGTATATTTCCCCTAGACAACAGTGATATGGTTTGGTTTGTTTTTTTTGTTTTTAGTGTTTTGGGGGTTGCTTTTTAAAATAAAACAGTTTCTGAGAAGCTGTGTAACTCAGCATGATTGGTCTTTTCCTTTTCTGGCAATAATTAGGATTTGCTTTGTCATTTCTGTGAAAATATATAGTCTTATTGTATGGAATGGCTAAAGTATGGAATGGGATAAAGAGGTTCTAGGAGCAAACTTCCTGTATAAGGAAAAACGAGCATAGACTTGGGAGTCCTACGCTTCTGCCTGCATAGTTTTTAAGCAATCTATTATTTTTTTAACAGAGGTATAAAGCAGGAGAAAAGCAAACTTACCAAATGTCGAAATTCTACTGACAGGCTTCCGTTCGCCGATTCATCCATGTTCATGGCTTTCATGTGTGTTCCACACAGAATGAATCGACGATTACTATGGAGGGCATTACACTTACTCAAAAAATACCACATTAGGTAATTTCAGAAATACAGTATTGTATTGTCTTACCTTACAGTTGAAACATTCCTGAAATAAAAGAGGGGTGGGGGGAGGAAACAGATTGTGAATCAGTAAATGTGTAATTTAGTATTAAAGTACCATAACTCGTCCTGAGAAATGTATCTCGAGATAGTAGATTCTGCCTTGTCAGAGGTAATTTGTGTTACTAATACAACAGCAATTTTTAAACTAAAGAACTGGAATTGGTGCTGTCCAGTTAGACAGTCCTGGCTTCTCTCCTGCTCCTTCCCCACCGGGCGTTTTCCTTCCTGCTTTTGGGCCACCTTGGTATCTGTGTGGGCACGGTGTTTTCCATGGGACTGCAGAAGCACAGCAGCCAGAAGAAGGGACCTTGCCTAGTACCTGTACTTGGGGTTGGTGGGAGGTGAGGACTTGGAGCATCTTTGCTGATTGTGCTATCGTACCTCGACAGCAAATCTTTTGCCCCATGGTTTATCGTGCTAGGGTGTCCTGACCTATCTGTAACCAAGCTTGCTCTGCTGTACTGGAGTAATACACCGTGCTGAGAGAAGATGCATCAACTCAAAGAGAAATACTCCAGGCAGCGTTAACTCTGTTTTCATAAATGTGGCATAGACAGGCTCTGAGATGCTTTTTTTTTGCTCCTGGAAATGATGATCAACCAAAAAGGCTTGGGATTCTGTTCATTTGGGACTGCTGTGAGAAATAACGGGAATACAAAGGAGAACCAAGCACCTTAGAAAGGAAGTTTATGTAGATGTCTTAATTTCAGGCAGGGGTAAAACTCCCTAAGCTGCCATAGTTACTAATCACAGCACTATCTTTTCAAGCACAAGCTTCACATTCTACTTGGAGCAGCTGCATTGGCCGTACTGGGCCTATTAACTCCGAGATAAGTGGTATTTCAAAGCTAGCTATCCCATAAATGCAATACAGTTCATTTAAAGTCTTTGTGTAATGCCGCTATTTCAGATTGATGAATTTTATCTAAATCTTGAAACAAGTCTTAATGGACTTCTTGCCTCCCATTTGAAAACCATTAGGCATAGCAGCTTTTTTTTTAAAGACAAATCAGTCACAATAAAAAAAAAAAGGAAGGCATTACCCCAATGTTTTAACTGGTTTTGGTTTTTTTTTTATAGCAACTTGTAAATCAGGGTAGCAATTGAAAAACCTGTGTTGTCTCTGTAGGGAGAGAGAGAATATCTTAAGTTTCTTACTTGTCAATTGTTGCTTTCACTCTGATCTGGTAGTTCAGCTCTGGCAATTTAATCAGCAACCTTCAAAACAAAAAATGTCAAAGTGAACATGAACAGAACAAATTTCTCACTGGAAATTTAAATGAGACGCTATATATATAATCTGAAGAGATAAGGCATCTAGGATTGTATCACAATTTACAGGGTTGTGTACTTGGAAAGTGGAGCTTGGCTGTGCCAGTGCCCATGTTCTACCCTCCCTGAAAGTATGTGGAAAAATGTGTGTTTGAGGGAATGGCTACAGAGACAACAGAAGTAACAATTAAGAGATGGATTTGTATAATCTGTGACTGCACCATGGACTTTATTTCATGTACCCTTTCCACACGCCCCAACCCTCCAAGCGTTCTTTTTGCTGCGAGGTGACAATGAGAGAGAATTCCTCCCTACCCACCTAATCTTGGTTCTTTTCACAAAATCAGGTAAAGAGCTAGTGGAAGAGAAATAACATGCCATTGATTCACCAGAGCCCCCCAAAATGCAGAAGTGTCTTTCCTATGTGTAAAGTTACCTATGAGTATTCTGATGTTGGCTTGTATGATGTGGGTCATTATTTACTCAGTTTGCCAAGTCATTAAGGAGAATTCAATGCCTACAGAACCCCAAAAGTGCTGCCTTTTGGCCAAAATCTTCCTTTCTTCCACACGCTAATTTACTCTTTATAGCTACTTCTTTTAAGTCACAGATTCTGTGATTTTTATATCCCCACTCCAGAAAATCTCCCTGGAGTCAAAAGGATCTCTAACACCAGTCGGTCTGCTTTGCTTTCTAGATTCTTCTAGGATAAAATATAGTGGGCAAATAAAGGAGTTTATATTGGATTTCTTTTCCTTACCTTAATTTAACGGTGAACTGTATTAATGTTTTAAGAACCATTGGCCTCTGGGGATGTGTTGGCATGCAGGGCTGCCTTTCAACCACGAAGGAACTGTGTGAAAACAAATATTGTTATGAATATGCACAAACAGCTGTATTGGGGTGGGGGGAATGTGTGCTCGGTATCTCTTAGAGATTTATTTCTCTACAGATGCTCAAGTGGGAGGCATGTCTTCCAGCTATCTGTTCTCAAAATGATCCCGTGGTCTAACTTACAGTTAAGGCATTCTTGTAACAAATAGGTATTTTGAATACATTAAAAAAAAAACCAAAACAAATTCCATAGTTCTAAAATCCCAGACTGATAAAAGTCTGGAAGAGCAAGATTTTTATCAGAACCATAAAACAAGAGTATGGAAATACACTGAGCCTGACTCAAATGAAATTCAACAATCATTTAATCTTGTTTTACTTTCTATAAAAAAACAATTGACCATGTTTTGCTTTCAGATAGTTACTTGTAGTGTATCTCCAGTATAGCCAGTAAAAAGGTGAAGAGGAAGGCCGATAATATTTTATCTATTAATAGAAGGGAGAATTGTATGCGGGGAGAGGAATGTCTTGGTGGTGAAGAGGAAAGACAAGTAACAAATTAGCACCTCCCAGTTGACTTAAACCCACACACAAGTTTCCTCAGCAGTAGGTACGTAATTCCTACTGAAATAAGTTAATTTTGTGAGTTTACTTAGAGTCAGAACTTGATCACAAGCGCTTAACAGCTACACATGCTAAGCTGCCTGGCACCTTCTGCTTCTAGGAGTTTTGATGACAGCTGTACAGACTTTTTATATCAGAAACTCAGTCTTTAAGATCCTCAGCAACTCTATCGTGGTTTTTTTTTCCCTCTTTACAATACGGTCTCATTGTTGCCAATCAATTTCTGTCAGTTCAGGTAAAGTCACGTCCATTGAGAATGGCTTACGCACTTGCGGAAAAGATTGTAGAGGAGAAAGTTGACTTTTTCCAGCAGCTGAGGTCTTTGCACTGGGATGGGGTCCCCATCATAAGTCAGTCTGGTCAATAGTTCGTCCAGTTTTTCTAGTTGCCTTCTAACTTGAAAGAGACTCTCTGCCAACAGCGTGAAACTACAGTGAGACAAAAGATGAATTTGCAATCTTTCACGGAAACCATTTCTTTGAACATAACGGCTACTGAAGTTCTTGCTTAGAGAAATCAGAATCGGTCCCAATTGGTGCTTTCCAGCTTTATCCAAATTCACGTCCATTCATCTTTTGTTTACAGGACTATATAAATGTATTAGGCAAATTACCTGCTATATTTTCAAATAGAAGTATTTATGCACCAGGCCTCATCAGCAGCAATGCAACGCTGTCTGTGATAACTTGGAAGAAATATATACGTGGTGCTGATGTTTTACATGCAGGACACTTGTGCCAATATTAATTCTTTCCTACAGCTCAGCAGGTTGGCAAAATGTGCTCTTTAAAGGGATAATAATGATATAAAATGAGCAAGTTACCAAGACTGAGGAAGTGTAAAAACAATAAGGAAAATCAAATCCAAATGCACTTGCTAACAGCTTAGTAGGGCACCTGTGTACAAAAAGTCATATTTTTAAGCCATTTGTAACATCGCCACTGGAAAACAAACAAACAACCCCCCCCCAAACAACAAAACAAACACACAAAAAAACACACAAA
>JAVSBS010000295.1:0-28365 GCA_033124195.1 Coracias cyanogaster
ACTGCTGCTGCCAGCAGTGCTGATGGCAATGCACAAGCAAAACAAGACTAGGAACTGCATTAATAGAGGGGGATACTGTTATTCTAGTCTGCCTACACAGAAACTCAGCGATACTGGACTCTACAAGCCAGTCAGATATTGCAAGAAATCTCCTGTACTGCCTTGCAGCAAGCAAATACATGAAATGCTGTTACTGGGCACAAAGCCATGACATAGCTTAACATCCCTTGGGTGGAATATTACTGAAATTAAAATAGGCAATATGAGGGAGATATTTAATTTTTAAAAAACACTGACATCGCCCAAAATGATGAAACCCACTTCAGGATATGCTAAGGTAAATAGAGAATCAAACACAGACACCAGGGTTAGCAAAACAAAATCATTTCTCTAACTCCCCAAACATGCTGCCACAGAGTATACGCTTATTTATACCCTGTTAGAGGCTCAAGCAAGAGATTCAGATTTTCTGGAATTTGTGATTTGTGAACTGAAGGCTAATATATTCTTAAGAATAAAGAAAAAAATCTCCAAACCCCTCAAGGTTTTATTTGATCTACAGTAATCCCATTCTTACCAATCACTGTGTTCAAACTTCAAACATCCCCCAAGCAAATAAGCAGGCAGCAACCCCTCCTGCCCCCCCAAACCAGCAACCTCTCCCTGCTTTCTTAAATCTGACAATAAAACCAGCTTCAAGTGCAATGCATAGTAAGAGTAGGTGGAGGACCTGGCATTTCCTATGATAGCCTCAGCAAATGGAAGCAGCCAGCCCTGCAGCAATTCTCCAAAAAACCTCCAGAGCAGAAGCACAGCAATTGTGTTATTAGAAGGTTTCTCATCTGTAAGAGCTAAGAGGGACAACTGATGTATTTTTGCCCCAGATGGTTCCTCAGAGGGAAATTTGGGATTCAGAAACTAAGAACAAAACAAACCAGTAAAATACAAATTGACTATCAGGAAAAACTTGCATAGAAAGAAGCTAGAAGTCTGTAGCGTGATCTGTGAGGAGGTAGTTTTTGGTGTGAAAAGTCTCACTGTTAGATACATATAAAACTGGAACTGGATGAGACAATGCCCTTGAAATTATAACTGTAGGAAAGGCTCAACGCTTGCATTTTCTCAGCTGTGTTAGTGCCACTGAGGCAGGCTGCCACACAGGCAAGGGTGATTTAAGCCTGCAAGAACAGTTGAGATCATGATCCTTACATTTGCAGGGTGAAAATGCTAAAGCTTCAAGACTTCTCTCATTCAGAAAACTCTTATGACTATCAGTAATGAAGTGCGATCTAGGAAGAGCACAGCTTGACATTGAGGTCCCAAGCTGAACCTGTGGATGGGCCGGGGAAACCTCCTCTCCTTCTAGGTAAGACGACAAACATCTGACTAAAAACTTCTGCGAGACATTAAACCCAGAGGTGAACAAGGGTATTTATTCAAAATCTCCTTTCCAAGGTGAACTGAGTTACAGCAGCCCAACGACAGCATGAGCTCAGCAATGCTCAGCAATCACTTCAGCCACTTGCACAGCCAGAGCGCTCGGTCTCAAGACTTGGCCTGATGGCCTTGGAGGGCACCTGGCCCTGCCTGCCACTGCTGCTTGGTGCGTGTGCCGAGCCATGGTAGCAGACAGGATCAGGAGCCTGCACACCAGCTATCCCATGTGTATGGCAGCCCTGTGGACACCAGCAACACAGACAGACCCACCAGAGATGCTGCACTGTGATGCTCACCTACAGCACCGGGCAGGTGCCTCTGTGGCAATGGCATCAGTCCCTGCCAGCACCTCCTGGCGGGAGAAGCGCCATTTCAGAGTGAAATGGGTGGGGTAATACGAGGAAAATTAGTTAAGGCTGCAGCAACGGACTGACTCTTTATGTGAGAGATTATTCTTTTCTGGTAATAAAAGTTGCTCCTAAAGAATTCCACTCTTTTTTTTTCAGTACAGCTGCTGCTTCTTAATGGGGTGACAGACTATGCTGTCTGTATTCGTCAGCAATAGACGTGAGAAAGTAGTTTTGCCTGGTGATGCCAAGCCTCTATAATTTCTGCAGACATCCTCATCTGAAAGCACCTCGGGTGGCAGTTTGGCAAGCACACTGGCATTTCCAGCTGAGTCCCTGCTCCTCCTCATTGAACTTCAGCACTGCCTAAAGTCACTAAATGAGAGAGAAACCCCTCTGCAGTAGGACAGGTACAAAGCGGGTGAGGGTTAGTCTTTGTCTCTACGGATAGATAAAGCAAATCAACTAAATGTGGAAGGGGAAAAAGGGAGATGGAGAATGTGGGCAGAGGTCACATCTCCCGTCCATGGCAGGACACAACTTTTTTACACACTCTGCCCAGGTTTGAAGGGATGCTGCTTTTCCAGCCCAGCGTGTGTCCTGACTGCTGCTCTGGGGTGGTGCCGGCACCCCTGATGGTAACATCCCTGTTGGGCTGAGCCCTTGCCTCTATCCGCTCTGTCATTCACGTACCTCTCATCAGCATTGCATCCGCTAAGCTTAAAGGAGAGGAAACACACTGTTCTCACACATTTCTGTGAGTGTTGCTTTCTGGGCCCCACTGGTGCAGAGACGCTGCAGCACAGATTTTGCTTTGGAGACCTGACAGGATGAGTCAGGTCTCTTTCTAATCTCACCATTCCCCTTGAAAAGCAAAGGCAGTTCTTTTGAGACCACAGAGAGCACTCATTCCAGCCTCTTGGCTTTCACTTGCTGCAGATACTTTGAAAGACTAACTCCTGTTAATTAGAAAAAGATAAACAAACTCAGACCTTGCAAGTGCAGGTCTTCCACTGGCCAGTTCCAACGGGGAAGAGGCTTTGGAAGCTGGTTTACCAAACACGTTTCTGAACTGCCCCTTGAATTAAAACAGACCCCATTTATTTTACGTGCCTTCTGAAAGCTATGTTTCCGGAGAAAAGAAAGTAACATATTGATAGCAGCATGCTCTGCCACGAGAAAGAATTGAGAATCACCCACCTGTTGCTGTGAAAACACAGATCCCCTAAACAATGGACACCGAACTGCAAGCACAGAGACAGTCTGTTATGGGTAAAAATACAGGTAGAAAAAATTCATCAGGGATGTGCAAATACCTTTATTTACATTCCAGCAAAGTAAAGCAAGCTTTGCTCTTACAAATAGGAGCAGTGGATTATGGATGTAAGTCTTGGCAGTGAGGGAATGCATTCATCTCCAGGCTAGGGAACCAGAAAACGGAGTGATCTCCCTGCCAAGGCTGGGATTTCTGAGATGGCTTAACCTGGCTGCCAGGAAAGGTGGAAGTGCATCAGAGACTACTGTATAAAATGCTGCTTTGGCTCCTGGCGTGTAATGTAAACACAGCCCCACAGCTGAGCTCTTTATCCAAGCACCCTGCAGCACTGCAACACCTCTGCTGAAACATCAGCACCCGTGGGGAAGCACCGTGTCAATCGTACAACGAGCCATGATCAGCCTTGGAAACTCTCCCTGGATATGTGAAATGTGTAATTAATTAAAAAAAAAAAAGGTTGATAGTCTATGGAAAAAGACACCAGGAAGGATGAAAGACCATCTGCATACAAGGAGGGTGTTTGTGTGCATGTGTTTGTGTGCATTTGTCAAAGAGAAAGAGAGCAAGACTTCAGCTTCTACTAATTCCTTTCCCACCCGTCGCTGTAACTGCCCATGTGGATGGTGCACGTCTCAAAGGAAAGGCTGACACTCGTGCATGACACCATGCCTGACTCAATAGTGTCCTAATCTCAAGGAGACCTTGTCTTGAATGAAGGAAGGTATTAGTCAGACTTTTAAAACCAGAGCTAAGAAAAATGCAAGCTGAGAATGGCCACAGTGTCTTTTGATTTCTGCAATTTTAACTTCCTTTTTCTGCTATGGATATGCAATACAATGTCCAGTTTTAGGTTAGTCTGTCCACTGCTTACCTTCATTGTTACATCATTGCTTTGGGAATCTTCATAGCTTTCTCAGAGGAACTGTAAACTTCAAACGGCAAAAGCAGGCCATGGGTGTAGAGCTCTGCCACTTTCTAACTGACATTTCTGCCTAGGAGAGAAAATTGTACAAAATATGTCAAATAGGAAGAAGTGACAAACTTGAATTTTGGAAATTCAGGTAAACAACAATAACTAAAAGCACTAAATACGATACCACACTAAGTTTAGGAAAATGAAAGAAAAAAAATCAGCATTTTAACTTTTCTTCTCCTTCTTGACCATGCAGACAGTTACCCATGTGTGCTGGGTTGACCCTGGCCTGTTGCCAACCACCCACTCAGCTGCTTTCCTACTACCCCTCCTCAACAGGGGATTTCATAGTCCATCTATGGAACAAAGTGTTTAGACTGCCTGTGATGTTGTATCCAAATTATATAAGGTTGTATCGAAATTATAAAATGTTGTATCCAAATATACTGTGTGAAAGACTCTTACACAGCGGCAGAAGATCAGGGTTACTGTAAAACACCATCTGTACATACATGGCCCAAAATCCTTCCCTATCCATAGTCTGGGTGATATAATAAGCCTAAGGTCTGCCTAAGCAATTGCTCTGTGAAGAATGTGGTGGTCCTGCATTGGAGATTGAGCTTGAAGCAGAGTTATTTCATACAAGAGAGTATTTAATCCATTTCTCAAGATGTTACTGGTTTCAGAAAATATAAAATCTCTGTAGGTACAAACTGCTGAAGTTATAGAGCAGAGAGAACATCTTCAGTGTTGAGGACAATAAGAAAAGGCTACCTTAAATTTTGCTATTGACAGTGGAGTGGGTTCTCTTGTATCCCTAAATTATTTGGAGGGTTTTTCTTTTTTTTCTTTCTTTTTTTTTTAAGAACAGTAAATCAATATGAAAGAAGACTATGCCTATAAGTGGAACCAAAAGAAATTTATTACCTTGTATTCAATCAGGAAAAGAAACAACATGGTCTGCCAATTTTTTATCCGTACTATTTTCAGTCCTAGAGATTTTTTTCCAGCAATATCAACGTCACCAAAAAAATATATGGCATTAGGTGGTGAATGCTTATACTTCAGCGTGGGCAGATGATGTATCTTGACTTCCCTTGCTTGAGCTCCCTTCCATCTCCACCTCTGCAACAACAGAAACCTGAGAGTCCAAAAAGTTATTGCATTAAAAGTTAATGTAAGGAAAGAGCAGGTTATTCACTTTAACAGAGGGAGCAGGGTCCCTGATGAGAAATCACAAGTCAGCAAATTCTGGGATGACTTCCAAAGGCACAAATAGGTGCGAGGGCTCATAACCATTGAAAGTCAAAGGTAATCAATAGCTTGATTGCACCACCCAAGTTAGTGACAGTCCCACTAAGCTGAATTACCATTCAGGTCTGGAGAAGCTGGCAGCCATTTTCACTCTCCAGTATCTCTAGCATCACCTCTTCCTCCAAAGATACGAATACTGTATAACTCATCCGTTTCCTAGATGCATAGATACATTATAGCTTCTCCTGGTCTTGATGAACCTTGTTCCTTCAGCGGGGAAAAGGACAAGGCGCTGCAGTCACTGCACTGTGCGAAAGCAAGCCTTGGGCAGGCACACCAAGAAAGTGGGACACGGAGACACAGCGACGTGAGCATAGGTAGTCTGTCCCTTGAGGGTACGCAGAAACCGCAAGGACACCTCTGCTGCTGTTTGCACGTGTACCTTGACCATGACGTGCCTGGTACAGGGGCGTCAGTCGGTGCCTTTTGTCCTTGGTGGAAAGCCCTTTGCAAAAACTCCTGTATACATTGTTTGAAAACAGGATTTTTAAATAAGGGATGGGAAAAACAAAGAAAAAACACCATAAAAAAACCCCAAACCCAAACCAACCCCTGCTCCCTGCCAAATCTGCCGTGCCTGGCTAACAGAGAGGTCATTCTTTGTTTTGGTTCAAACAAAGTTTGAATTAAAAATTCTTTTCCAAAAGCTACACTTTACACAAAGAGACTTCATTCAAATCTGCAATTACATATTGCTTTCCTGAACAGAAGTGGCCACACAGAGCATGATGTCAACACATCCCTGCAAGATTTCTCCAAGAATTCAGCAGAATAATTAGCTTTGGTACCATTGCACAGTAGTTTTTATCTATCAGTTTTATCTTGCCTTCTCTCAGTGGTGAGTCTAAGAGAAATTCTGGACGTTTGCCTCACGGGTCTAATCATCTTATTGACGCTCAAAGCGTTTAAATGTGATCTGCAGCCCCTTCACTCTTTGACATTCCAGTTCTTAACAAAAAGTCAGATATTTTGGCAGGTGCTTAGCTCAGACTTGTTCTTTAGGCTATAAGGCTTTTGCCTGTCTAATTAGCTGTGGCAAAAAGCTGAGAATGTTGACAATCTGGGGATGTGAGGTAATAAAAAATAGATTATTTACCAGCAGCAAATTAAGCCCTCTAAGAACCAGTGCGATGAGTTGTGCCCCTCTGACAATTCCCTGTAGCAGATAGATACCACTGTCTCCATCTGTCTTGTGCGCAGGGTACCTGACGGCACGTTTCTAATCTATTTTCCCATGCAAAAGAATTGATCCACCACACCCTTCAGAGACTAAAGAAAGTAACCTCTCTGGTGACAGGAAGCAAAATCTGCGTGCTTCCAAAGATGACTTTCCCAGGTTCCTTTGGGGCAGTGCAAATAATTGGCCAACGTCACCAACCTACCGTTCACTACCGGAGATGCAGAGTAGTTGTGCTTTCTTGTTTGGACTGGCAGACGAAGGCATGGAGGAAAAGGCAACTGTGAATTACGGATGAGGTCCAGCTCTTCAGAAGCAGGCAGCTCCATTACTCAGTATGCTGTGTGCTCTGCTCCGTGGCAGCTTTTGCCTGGCTCTGGCTGTGAGGAAGCCAACGCTGCTGTAGGGCCAGGGGAACAGCAGTCTAAACTTGAAGAGAGACAGAAAAGAGTTAGGAATAGAGGTGACACCACTTCTTGTCCAAGCACATAGTGAGCAACACAGGAGGCATGCAGGTGCTACAGAAGATTTTTCCCCTTTTTTGAAACTAGTCTTAGAAGAAGGCTAATAAAAACAATGGGCTAAAATCCATGGCTCATTAGGGTAGTTACTTTATTTCCCTCACCCCAACTGACAATTTGTCTTGGCTTTACTCATTTTTTAGACCACACTACTTTCCAATTTTAAGGAATGTAGTTTTGAAATGCTTTCTGGTTTACTCAAACCAGGGAGTCTTGCAGCACATACTATCCTCTCATCCATATTTCTTGAGAAATGGATTAGCCACACTGCCCTGTGTGCTTCCCCCACTACCTTGTTAGCGTAAGGCATTAGACAATTGTTCAGGTCCTGCAAGCCAGTGCAATAGTCTGTTGACAAAGGAATGGCAGTAAAACTTCTCTAGGTTACAATGCTTGGTATTGTACTATTCCTTCCTCCAGAAAACGCTGTAAAGACCATCTTTGGATCGAATGTCTGGTCACAGATTTCAGGCTGTGTGCTGCAAGGAATCCCAAAAGTCCAATCCTTTGTCAATGTGCTGTTATTGTAAGAACATTATTCTTTTTCTCAGAGACTTTGTTAATAAATATGGATGGAGAAAATGACGCTGTAAAGCTCACGTATTTCATTTTTATAGGAATCGGAGAAGAAAGCAGACTTTCGCTTTGGAGTGGTCACACCAATGATAACATAACACCTCAGCAAAGGTTGCACGCGTACGGGTATTTTGCTCATCAAAGACGACATATTGTGTAGCACTTTCAAATATACCAACTCCCTCATGTTTTGGCTTGTCTCACCATCCACAAAAGCTAAATATAATGTCAAGGTTTATTTAGAAGATCACAAAGCAATATTTACTTTATGACAGTTAGGAATGTCTGAATGAGTTGAACAAACGGACACAGACAAGTTAAAACTCCTTTCAGACGTCTATGCTAAATTTCAACAGAATTTTATCCAAGATTTGGTCTAAAAGTTATACAGCTAAATCCTTCCAGAGATGGACAAGGAAGCAAACTGCAATTTCTCCCGTCCAGGTAAAAGGCTAGAAGTATAAGAAATCTCATGAGTGTCATTATTACCAAGAGCCTGTCAGTTCAATTTTAGAGATCAAAGACGATAGAGAAACATTCTGTAACTCTGGTTTTTAAGCAGTGTGTAAGGAATAAGGAACACGGAGATATAATTTAGCAGCAGAAAAGGACTGAACATTTCCGTGGAGCAGAAATCTACAATAATAAATAAGACTGATTAGAAGAAGCCTACGAGTGGACTGTGGGCACAAAGCCCACATAAATTAATGCAAGAGCTTCTACTGACTTCTGTAAGCTTTGGCTTGGGTGTTAATGGATATCAATTAACATGAAGGAATCTTTATAGATAGTTTATCCATAATTTCCTGCTAGTAGAGGTTGCTACACCCCAAATCACTTTCTCCTTTTTAGCAGATCACGACACTGCTGAAAGACAAATCTTGATCTGCTGAACTTCGAACAGAAAGAAAAAATTCAATTTAATAACATATGGTATTTTGCAAGATATTTGCTGAAATAAATTTCACAGAATCCACTGATGATCAGTTGGTAGTAACTGTTAAAAGCACAGAGAACAAGCGAGTACACAAATTCCTGTTTGATTTTCAGCTTTTCCTTCCTAAGTATACTAGAAAAGACTCAAAAAGCTAACTTTCCAATAATACAATTAATTTGGAAGGAACCTAAGGAGCTATTTGTGTTTCATAAGGCTTTTATATAACAGACACTGACAATGAACTTGGGAGTCTTTTACAAAGCTTTAATACAGTGAAAAAAAAAAAAAGAACCTTCGTCATAGGTGCAGTTTAGTAAGAGAAAGTGTGTTCCACTGTATCTCCTTCTCCTTCCAATATCCAACACTATGTTACACTGCACTGAAGAAGCCAAATAACGAAGCAAATTCACTGTCAATAGGATTTTATCAATAAATACTTGAATTCAGTTCTCTAGAAGGGCCAAGGCTGGTACATTTCTCTCTACCTTTACAACAGTGTCTTGTTCTGTGCACTCTAACTGCTACTGCATCAGCAAACCTCGATCGGGGAGGAAAAGATTTGGGGTATGGAACAAATTTGGAACAAAGGAAAAAAAAGGGAAGAGAAAGGAAAGAACTATTTTTATTCTGGCTTCTTATTGTTACGCTGTGTGTGTTCATCTGTTTCTAATACTTTCTGAACCTACTGACTGCTGTGATCCATATTCGAGAGGCGTATTGCTACCAAATCAAGTCTACTTGATCTGTAAGTACAGAAAACTTCACTAAGGAAAGAGATCTTGCCAAGGGGAAAACTACAGCGTGCCACACCATCTATTAGACACAGGGAGTGAGGGGGAGGCATAGACAGTGGGCAGAAAGGGGAGAGGCCAACCCTAAGTGCAGGAAAACTTGAGAAGGCACTTACATCATCCTGGACACCAGGGAATCCAACCAACGAGATATAAATCTATGGAAAAGCAGGCATCATTAGTTGCAGTGCTCATGGAGCTGCATGTTTACAATTTGGGAGGAAATGGTCTGAAACTGAAATGTCAAAGCAAAAAAATATGACAGTTTAATGCAGGGTGTATAATGGGTTCATAATAAAAATACAGGTTCTAAAAGGTCCTGGATACAATTACAGCCATCGTGCCTTTGGTGCAGTAGGTGTTCACTAATCAGGATACACAGAGCAAACAAAAAAAGAGGGTGCATAAAGTGGAGCTGGGGTGGTCAAGTTTACCTGTGGAGAAGAACTGTCTGGAGGGGACAGCCTGGGCTGCCAGTGGAGGTGCAGACCAGGGCTTGGGATGTTACAGACAGGGCTGAGCTCACGCCGAGGCAGGGAACTTCGAGTCCGGCAAAAGGCAAGTGGAAGTAACGTCACTATCAAGGCTCTTACCTCATTTGGGTGAATGTAAAACAGTTTTGCCTGTCTCAAATATGCTGCCTGATCATTTCACTAGGTACCTTTCCCACCTGCTTTACAAGAAGCAGTGAGTAAATAGCTTCTGAAGAGTTATTTGTGACTATCTATTGTGACTATTGTGCATCTAAAAGGTTGTCTCTGTAAGACAGTTATACTGCAGCTTCTGCAGAACACTGCCTGCCCAGACAAACCACCAGCTTACAGACTACAGCAGGGCCTCTATAATATATAAATATAAACAAGTGAAACACATTGGTGGAGATTTTGGGTGGTGGTGGAAGAGGCACACTGTCCTGCTGAATTCCTGCCAGTGATACTGAAAAGTAGGCTGTAAAAGAACTCTCTAACACTTGTTTGTATGTTAGGCTATGTAGCCTATTGCTACTCCATTTCTTTCCTTCCTTCCTCCCTCTCTTCCTTCTGGCTGGTGTATTTGTGTACTGGATCCACACGCAATAATTTCACTCACATTCTAATTGTCATAGCGGCGTTCCCCCGTCCATCTGCCAAGGGTGGGCTGTGCTGGCCAGTATCATCAGCAGGTGTGTCACTCCTGGTATGTGCCCCGTGGGAATAACGACACTCTTTCAACCTAAAGAAAGACAAAATCAGTCAGGCTAAGTTTTCAGCTAGTCTCAGATACTCACTGCAGCAGCATTCATTAATGTTAAAAGCAATCATTTTTAATATAATGCATCTTAAAAAAGGTTGGATGCTTACACATTAACATCAAAATATATAGAGAGTTGAAAAGCTTATGCTAATGTTTACACTAACAGCCAAAATCAGAAAAAAAGACAAAAAAATCTTAACTAATTTAGGATGCTTCAAGGCCTAAGCTCTATAGCACAAACAATTTCTAGGAAATGTAAAATGTTTTCTTTTGTGTGCCGTTTTTTCCAGATTGGTTTCTGTAGAGTCTCTTTCAACTGTTTGTATGGGTCAGTGTCACAGGCATCATTTCTAAACCAGGCAGGCCACTGATATGTTATAGGAAGACTGCTCTGACCTAAAACCCCCTGAATTTCTAATGGCATGCAGCTCACTACCAGTCACCTCTTACAAATTGAACATTTGCAACAAATTCCCCATACAGCCATCAGTTACGGTGCAGAGGACGGTTCTCCATAACATATTGGTTTTCTGGAGCTTGTATTGTGCAGGCAGAGTAAAAAGTGAGGCTCATGTGGAAAAGTAATGCCTCATTTCTTGCCTTGGTCTATGAGAAAGGTCAGAAAACACATTGTTTTAAAAGCGTCAAAAGGAGCGATACACCTCTGGCTCCTAAGGCACGCAAACAACTCGTGCACACCCCGGCCTGGGCTTTGGTGTGTTTAAATGGGTTCCTGTCCCAGTGTCTGTGAGTGCTGCTCTTTGGTACCGAGCAAGGCAGTGAGCTCTGACTGCAGCTTCCTGGGGGATCCGAGCTGAACCTGTCCTGTTTGCAGTCATACTTTCCGCCCTGCCACTGTGGTTGGTGTAATGTGCCTTGGCACGCAAACATCAACAGGTGTGATGCAGCGAGGAGCCCCGTGTAGCACAGTGTGCCATGAATTAGTAACCTATTTCAGGCAGGAAAGGGATTAAGAAAGAGGCAGAAGAACAGCTAATAATGCCAGTAACGAAATTAGTCAGCAGGAGATGAAGCTGCCACCCTAAATCTTGGGAACTTTTTTCACTCTCCCATGTGCTTAGATGCAGAACACCTGAAGTCAGCTTTGCATGGGGCAGGGAGAATTTGAAAGCACTTTTGAGCAGCACTGCTCAGCCAGTGAGACGCTACAAACAGCAAATGCAATGTGTAGCATTCTCTTTCTCCCACTCCTTTTCCTCTTTTCCCTTTTGGGAAACATTAAGTGGCAGCACAAAGAATTTCTAAGCAACTGGAGTGAAGCACTGGTTAAAGAACAACTACAGAAAGCACTGAGACATACTGCCTAAAAGGATTTTGAAAGAAAGATCCTTAATTTGAATGGAAAATGTCTCTAAATCCTTTAAGCTGCTTTGAAAATCTCAGCCTCCATGATGTGGTTTACATCTAAGATAACAGTGTTATTCTGAAAACAGACAGAACACAACCCTACCTAAAAGAAAGAAGGGTAGAAAAGGCCAGAATTCCCCCTGTAGTTTGTTTGCGCTTTTTTTTTAAAGCGCCGATTTGGAAGGCAAACAAAATCTGAGCCTGTGCTTTCAGTACGGGAACCACTTTAGAGTAGCAGCATCAGGCCACAGGCAGTACCCAGATAAGCACCACAACAAAGGGGTTGCTCTTGGGGAGCAAAGCTCATAGCAGAGCTTTAAGCTGGCCTCAAATGGGTGGTTGAGACAGTTTGAAGCACCTGCAACTACACAGGAGGCTCTGGATTTGGAAAGAAACTTTATCATCAGATTATGTCACTACCTAAGACACTTTAAAACAAAGTACTACAGCAGGGTTTCAAACGCTAACAAAAATATTCACATGAGGTTTTTTATCTATACAGATGCTTGCTGTACTGGCACTGCGAGCTACAGCACTCACACATCATATACCGGAATTTAGCACATATATATATGTGTGTGTAACTACCTATAGCTCTTTGCATTCTTGACTCTGCTGATTTATGAATCTAAACATTCTGGCAGCGAATTAGAATTGCATGTTTCTCAGGCTGGAATAAGTTCATTATTCTTTAAATGAAATAGGGGTAAAAATGAACGGTGGCCAAGTGTTATACAGAGGGTGATGCTGAAGATGTATTTAAAAGTAATCTGGAGTGTGAAATAGCCAGGGTGTTTAGTATTAAAAATATAAGTTCCTTAGAAAGGAAAGAGAACAGTACAAAGAGAGATTTAAGCTTCACTTGTGTTGGAGGATTTATTAGTTCTTGAAAAGGAAGATTTCAAAGAAACTAGTAATGAATGAGGGAGTAATTACATACTGAGTTTGCAGAGAATAAACTAATTATAAAAATACGGTATGTTATAGGCCATCTGCCCCCCCAAAAAAGAATGGAATTGTCAAATTACTGAGCCAGAGATGACACATTATAATTATACTGTTACTATGCAAGATTTAATACAAAATCTAACAACACTTTGCAATAACAACCATTTCTCTCTCTTGTTTGAAAATGAGAGTCATTATAGGCTATCATGAGATTTGACGTTGCTTGTCAGTATCCCAATGTGTCAGGATAACTGCACTACCCATCTTTTTGGAATGAGAAAAAAAAGCTAGTGATAAACCCAGTGGAGGCATATTCCAGTGCTAACTTGGGAAATAAGTGAGTTTCACCACAACTCAGAGCACAAACTAGTCACGTCATAATCTCAGCCAAATTATTTCATTCTATGAATAGGTGCATAGACATATAACTGAATGCATCAAGCTTGCTGAGTGTCCCAAATCATTTTGCCTTGCCTTTGGGCTTTCTTTTATTAATTAAAAATAGAGATAAAACTTAGATTGTGTTTCCCTTCAATCTGTTGGTTGCTAGAGTCCTTCCTTTGAGAATACCCACTTACAATCCAGTTTGAAATCTAGTTTAGGCACAAACATAATAAACCCCACCATTCTGGCTGGCTTAAGACCCTGAGCCCCTCCTGGGAGTAAAGATGCTTGGAATATAGCGTCTGCTTTCACCCATTAGGAGAAAGTAGTGGTAGTGTATCATAGCTAGGAATTAAATGGTTCAAAATGGTGAAGGATTCATTTTATATCGAATTAGTTTTGGCTGTTACAGATCTTTTTTTTCATCTTTCATGATTCTTTATGAAGCCCTGCACATAATCTTCATAAGATTCAGTGCCTAAGATCATCCTACGTAAAATTCAGTTCTAATATATTCAATGTTTTCTTTGGGATTTTAGTCTCAGGAGGCTTGAAATTGCTATTGGTAAGTTTTGTCTTTCCTGAAAAATACACGGAGGATAATAAAATAATCAGTAACCACTGCTGATGTAAACAAGGGAGGCGGGGTGGGGGCAGCGTGGGTGGGGGATAAAAACTCCCAAACAAACACAAAAAATGACAACAAAACCCAGAAAAGAAAGAGGGACCAAAAGGTGGAACGTTCCAAGTTTTGAACTTTTGTCACAGTGCCCATCAGGCCCAAGAGGTCCCTGCATGATTACGGCTTCCTCGAACAGCCTAGATCTAGGTTCAGTTCTCCAGCATCAGTGACAGTGGCCAGGGGAAGCACAAGACAATCTGGTCCGTCACTCACACACATCTGCAACTCAGTGACTACCTCTTTTCATGCATTTTTTCTGCCATCTTGGAGACATCAACCTTTGGAGCTGAGTTTGCATCAATTCATATAGTTAACACTTGTTAACATGAAAAAGGTTCAGCATGTAATTAAAGTTTGCAGTTCCATAAGTAATTACACAGTGTTACTGCAGTCCAGTGTGCTGCACTGTTCTTCCTACCGCACTGACACGCATGCAAAATCACTAAATCCATTCACACTGATGTCTTCATTGTGTGCTCTGTTCTTATTTGCACCCCCCCCAAATTAAACATTTAAGAGGCAGTTAATAAAACTAACAGTTAAATGAGATATATTAAACAGAGTTTCTGAATAATATATTAAAGTTTAGTATTAGGATTATTATAAACCAAGTTACATTTTCTTCCATTTATTTTGGTTTCAAAGAATTTTTTAGAGGACTCTGGTATTTAACTAAATCCTGAAATAATAGCTGTATTTCCAGTACAACAAATCAAATTGGCATATTCACGGTCACGTTTTCAATGGCACAAAGACGTAAAGCTGCCACTGTTTTCAGAGAGAGAAAATTTCCCAGAAGTTTAAGGCAGTCAGGCTGGCATTGCTCGTTCAGCTCATCTCCCAGGCGGAAAACTAGACATCTGAATAAACCTCCTCCATTTAAGCTGTATATCCCACTTATTAAGTTAAATTCATACACTAATTCTTCCACACAAATAATATACCTGTAGCCCTGTACATGCCATTGCACTAAGAGCCATTCTGTTTCGTTGATGCTGCAGGTGCCTGAGTTGTGCTATTGTTGTTAGATGGAATCAGCTAGTAATTATTTTTTTTAAACTGCTAAAGTTGTCCACAGAACGCTATTTTTTTGCCCTCAGGTGAACAGCCTTTCAAAATTAGTATCCAGTAACACAGCTACGTGTAGCTTTTAGGAGCTGATGTGAAGCTTGCATGGCCACTACTCTAGAAAAAGTTTTCCTTTGGTCTGCGTCTTACCCTCAGCACATTTCGCACGTTGCGTGTGTCCAGGCTGCAATTTTGCACATGTGAATAGCAAACCAATGTCAGCAGCGGAACACAGCCCTGGCTGAGATTAATTGAAAAGCAAACAAACAACCAGAAAAACCCTGAAGAGAGATTTTCCCCATCTCAGTATATTAGAAGAGGGATTACTACTGACAGTGACTTGAGAGAAAAAGAAATAAAGGACAGTGAAGGGGGAAGTAGTTTGCAGCATTCAATCAGTATGCAGCATCAGACTCTTAATTTGCAAAAGCTCTGCTGTAGACGACATTCCAGCATCGCTGATAGCCACTTTGCTTCCAATGACTGTAGCTACTGCAGATGCAGCATAATGACTTCTGTAGTTGTGGATAGATTTCCCCAAACGAAAGTGCGCGTTAAAACTTTGTTTCCCCACTCGTCATTCAGTACGACAAAGTACACACAAAGGGGAAACCATTTCTAGGATTTTTTGTATGGACATGTACAAGTACACTCTTGGCTGGGACACAGCATATGTTCAGCTTGCTTGAATTAGCTTTACCTCTCTTGTGTACAGGAGAGGCACAGTAACTTAAATTGCATTCTTAGCTTCATCTCCGAGTAGCTCCCTGTGAGCAACCTGTGAGGTACCATGACTCAGACATAACCCCCTTTCCTTCCTCATTACTCCAGCCCCGGTAGCAGGAACGCAATACTGTCTCCCACTGACCTGTATTAGCTGAAGCTTGGTAGGGAAGCAGGTTTGTATGCGATCAAAGCTCTAGCCACTGCTTGTCTACCTGCTCCTGGGTAAAAAAAGAGGTCACCAGGCTGTATTTTTTAAAAAAATCTGAGTATCTGGTTAGCCTGTGGTAGCCCAGGGAATATTTTAATTTCCTTTCACAGGAATAGAGTAGATACTGCTGACCTCCAGGAAAAACAAAACCAATAGCAACTCTATTAACACAATTTAAAGTAATCTTCTGAATTTCCAGTAAGACAATATAAAGTAAGGTTAAAAGTCTTCCAACGGTTTACTCAATACAGACTCAATTATAGACCTACTAAAAATGACCAAGTCCTGAAAGCATCTCAGTTGTAAAGCAGCAGATGAAAGCAGGCAAAGAATGCCACCCACTGCAGGTAGAAGCTGGGTACCAGTACACGGCTAAGTTAATAATAAACAAACATCAGATCCACCCAGACCTGTGCTCTGTACCCTCCCTGTGAATGGTGAATGCGCTGTGGCATGAACTGAACCCCAGGACATTGGGTTTCTCTCTGCCTTTCTGCCCCAATGGGTTTAACAAGTATTTTCTCCTGGTGTTAATCCCAAGCAACTGCTACCAGTATCACTTCAACCTTGAAATGTCTGCTTAAAATGCTGCTCTTCCTCTAAGTAAAATCGTTTTGATCAGATTCTGTCCTCCGCGTTTCTCATCTCTCTCTGAGCTGAAATGTGAAACATTTAAAACAATAAAAATCACTGTACTGGAAAGCTGCACTGTTTATTCTTCGTACACTGCATGCAAGTGTACAGCAGACCTTTAAGAGTTCTAAATTCATTCTGACCTTCTTCATCGGTTATTTACTTTGGGCCTTGAGGAAATGCTTAGCTTAAATGGCCTTTTTCCCTTTCAGAAATCTAATCTTCCAGAAAAATTCCACTGGACAGCAGGTTTTGTAATGGAATTACTGTAGTTAATTCCTATCACAGCAGTTCCCTTAATGAAAGGCTGGACTGAAGTCAACAGGTATTGTCCTCTGCAAAAGGTGCTGTAAATATGAGTGTCTTAGTTCAGAAAGGTGTGTCATCTCCCCATCAAGATAATTAATGGTCTCTCGAGTCAGGCAATTAAACGTTGCGATAATAATCTATAAGATATCTCCCTTTGTTTCCCAATTAAAACTTTTCAGACTAATTAAAAACATGGCTGTGTCATGCAGTGTGGTGGTTTCCAACTGGTGCAATAAAATAATGGGTCTCAGCCAGAGAAGATAAACGCTTGAAAAAAATTACCCATTTAGCACCATCTTATGCCAACATTGATATATGAAGTTTTGCTTCACATAGTGGAGGAAACCGTCTTTTCTTTAAGGTAACCCTGCAGTAGCTTTCATATAAGTTGAGTGCCTCCTCTTTTATTATTTCTCTTTGGGGAAACCTTCATCCATTAAAGTCCCGTAACCAGGAGCCAAGTGCTTGGGTTCCACAGAACAAATGAGCCCACAGTAATGTCAATTATATGAAAAAAGAGAGAAAGATTAATTAAAACTTTTCAGAAATCTCTTCAATATCATTGTCTGACGTGCTTGCTATCAGCAGAGCATGTCTTCCATCTGGCAGCTTTAACAATATAACACTTTTAGACTGTTCTTAAAGTCATTATGTCAAATATACTGAACATGATGGGAAGCAATTGGTATTAGTTTCAGATTAATCTCTGCACATTCTGACATTCCAGTTCTGTCTTCAGAGACCAAGGTTGCTTAATCTGTGTTGCTGGTCAATAGGTTTTTCCCTTTTTGATGGGGTTTTTGTGTCCTGCTGGCTGGGATTGCCCAGGGACACAGCATTACAACACAGCTGGGGAACCAATGGGGCAGAACGCGGTACTGTGACCTGGCCTCCAAGGTGAGGAAAAAAGGACAGACCCCATTACCTACACCCTCAAAGACCTCCTGTAGCCTTTTCTGGCATTAGTATAATCACTGTTAGACTTAAACTCTGCTTTGGCCACTGCAGAGATCTGGGGATTTATCGTTCTTGTGGAACATCAGTGGAGTACAGCAAAATCACATCACTCAGCAGTTATACACTGAATGACTTCTGTCTCCATTTCTATCCCTCATCTCGCCACTTAATTAGAGGTAGCTAATTACTGTAAGTAGCCTTACATCTTTAACTGATTGTGTGTAATCCTCTCTGTTTATATATATATTTTTTTTTTTAAAGGGGATGGTGGCATCCCACAGATAAATATGCTGCATGGGAACGTCTACTTGGTGAATAGTGGGAAATTTGTTCCCATCTTTGCTGCGCTCCCAGCTTCTGGGGATGTGACTCAGCAGCTCTGGGATCATTGTGGTGCTGAGCCAAGCACGAGGAACTACAACAAGGCAGGAGAAGCAGAGCTTTTTTACCTCCACCTGTAATGCAGAGCATCAGGATACTCAAACAGGAGGGGTCCAGACCTGCTGGGCTTCTCTGTCCAAGACCACAAGCAGCCACAAAACAATGCTTGGGTGTTTTCACACCTGATGGGCCACTAACAAGGAGATACTGTCATTGCAAGTGGAGATGTTAGTGTCACTCTGATCAGCTTATGTTTCACTGAATGATAACAACATTTGCATTATTTACACTGAACATAAGTTAGCTGTGTCTCTGTTTACAGCTTTCTTACACCTTACTCCACTCTCTTTGCAGCTCATCCTCTGGCTTCCCAGCTAACAAGGGTGTTTGGGAGGGAGAGGGGGTGTATAAAGTTGACATCAGAAATCCCCCGGTGTAGCACTGACAGTGTCAGCTTCTGCAAATCTCCTTACAAAACTCCTCTGCTCATAGGTTTGCTTGTGATTTCTCTGGACAGTATTTTCCTGTGTCAGATTCTCTAGGAAACTGGATTTTTTCCATGGATTAAAAGAATTCACTGTAAAAAAAATGCATTTGTTGTTGCTCCAGAAATATGATCTTGGTAAAGGAGTCTGAATAGAATTACACATGGGATTCTCAGTTTGGGGTTTTGTGTGTGTATAGCACCAAGTCTCTAAGACACTCTGAGTTAAATCAGGTTTCTCTTACTTAGATCAGTGATATAAAGCAAGATCAGTTACTATCAACTCCAGCCTGTGCTCCTTTTATCTCACAGCACTATGCAAACATCACACTTCCCTCTTGCAGAAAGAAGAAAATGAACAATGGAGGACTTGACAGAAGGCAGCGAGCGGGTTTCTTCGGGAAGGCCAGTCAATTCTTTTAATTGAGAGCTATAGCTGATCAAAGAAACAAACCTTACCCTTGGTTCTTCAGACCAAACCATGTTTATATATACAATTTTACTGATGAATCTATCAGCAAGAATGAGGTTCACTTGTAGTATTTGACTCTATATGAGAAAACTATGAGCTTAGCAGCCTGATCGATTATTTCTGTTCTTATGTGTCACTGTTAAGTTTCTGTTCTGGATTCATTCATTTAAGGCCAGTTTGTGTTTAAAAAAGAGAAAGACCCTGCAGATTTCCGATTCTCAACATTGCAGAAAAAAGGCCACCAAACTGATGTCTAAATACTCAGCTACAGTGAGAAAAATAAAATCTATTGATCTGATAAATCTGAAGGCCTTAATCCTATGTATTGACTGCTTTGGGCTAAGCAAAGAAGTGCAAATGAACAGCGTATCAAGTCCTAGATAAAATCTCAAGGCAACTGTGCATAAGCAACCAACACCTTTGCGAAAAAAATAAACAGGGACACTGCCATAGGCCTGTTTGCCTGTACCTCTCTTTCCTGCAAAGATTCATATCTGCTACAACTAGAACATGTTTTCTCTGTGCCTAAGAGCTACATCCAAAAGGTGAAACTCATGGCCTGCTCACAGGCAACACAGGAAAACAAAAGACTGTTAAACTGGAAAAGAGTTGTTTGCTACAAATATTTCTTTCACCTCTGACTATAAGCTAATTCTCACCTAGTCCGAACCCGAACCAAATCCCCCAGACATCAAGGAAGTTTTTTAATTGGTGGGAACAGGGTTTGGTCAAAGTTTAAAATTTGCTGTTATGTGGTGTATCTGATGGATTGCCCAGTGCCCACTTAGAAACATTCATGGATTGAAGCTGTCTACTTGGGCAAATTTAGATGCTGCTTCTAATACACTAATGAGATCTTTGGCAAATCAGGAATTTCTTGCTTAAAATGTAGACGACTGCGTATGACATTGACACTGATATTACCAGGACTGGATCAAGCTTAAGCTGTTGAAGGACAAACAAGGCAAGTCTGTCCACTGCAGTCATCATTTACACAAAATCAGGCATATGTTGCTTCAGGTGTCAGTTTGGTTCCTGTTTTAAAGGTCATTCCTGTAGCCTAAAATAGAGAGTTTAACTATATGCTTACATTCTGAAGGAGAAGCTTCCTCCAGAGAAGCTGTCTTGGCCATATCCCCATCTCCAGTTAACTGTCCCTAGTCCTAATCAATCACTGAACTGAAAGCTCAGGAGAGGTACTGAGTATCCAAATCTGTTACTTCCCATGAAGTTCTGCTTCCTGCTTCGGCTGTAAAAAAGAACCTAAAGCTTTCTGTTTCTACAGCGTGTATCACTAAAGTATCTTCAGGGGCTAAGCATGCACACATAGTCGATGAGGAAAGGGGTTCACGTTTGAGCCTTTAAAATCAAATCCACCTGTACTCTGGGAAAACAGGACGTAAGAAAGATATGCACAACTCACTCAAAGTCATAAGATAGAACGGTTTGGGCTGGAAGGGACCTTAAAGATCTTCTAGTTCCAATCCCCTGGCCACGGGCAGAGACACCTCCCACCAGACCAGGCTGCTCAAAGCCCCAGCCAACCAACCTGATCTTGAACACTTCCAGAGTTGGAGCATCTGCAACTTCCCTGGGCAACCTGTTCCAGCGTCTCACCTTAGGCAGCAAATCAGCTATGAAGCTGGACACGAGGTCAAGATGCTTTGTTAAGGAAGATTTTCACCTTCTCCTAGTACTAATTTGAGAAACTTGGCAATAACAAGGCAGAACAGCAAGCTACCTGCATGTAAGGCAAAGACCTGCAACTATATGGTCAGCCACAGATTTTTCAAGCAATGAAAGGATAAAGAGAGAAAACAGGACAATCTGTTTTGAACACCCGGGTCTTCTGGGATTCAAAGCCATAACATTTTTATTTCCTCCTTAAAATGTTAATTCAAATGTGCAACTAAGTAAGTGCCAAAACAACTTGTAAAACTTTTAGTAACCCCACATTGACAGAAAAGAAATACTGCAGAATGTGCTTCGTTCCCTTTGATCTATGATTTATTGATGTACAGTATGAAATATTCATTAAAACAGACTGCTGTTTCCCGTTGATTTGTCATGTTTTTAATTCATATTTTAACACATTAATAAAACTGACACTATTAATTATTTTTTGAAATACCAAATATATTTGAGATGTAAAACTGGCATGGGTTATGTTTGATATTAAAATAGCAGGAGGAATTAGTTCAAGCTAAATACGATCTGCGTGTGCTTGTAATGATATTCTATATTCTATTGCCCCAAACAAGTCCCTAGTTCCCTTCACTACTTTGAAACAACTTTAAATTACAAATGCAATCTTCACTTGGAAGTAGTTGTAACAGTAAGCTCACGCTGCTTTGGTACGTCATACAAATACATATGGTTTGTCAGTCTTTGCTTTGAATGTAACATATAAACATATTGGAGGGGCACGGGAACCTGTTTTTCTGAAATGATTACCGATCTTGGTCTTCAGTGGTATTTTTTCCTTAGCAACAGTTTGGTTTAACAATCCACAAGGCAGCTCTGTTCTGCCACACCATCTGCTGTGTAGTAATAATAGGAAAGTGTATTCATTTTTAAGGGTGACACAGTCTGTCTTATAAAAGGTAGGCTCATAATTACAGCTTCTAACCTGGAGGAGGGCATGTTGAAATGTGCCTATGAAAAATTAAAGTTCATATATTGCTGAGAAAAACACTGCTGAGGTGCATTCATTTATGTCACCCAATTATTTGGCCCTCAGAGATGAATTTTAAAGTATTGCTCAATATCAGAATCATCACCTTTTAGGACTCCATTGCCAAACTGATGGCAATCTGGCCAATTCTCCTCATGAAGGTCTTATTTTTTGTAACCAAAACAGGTTTATTTAATTTGCTTATTGAAAAAAAGTTACAATTTCAAACAAACTATTTTAAATAGTACATAATATGAACACGTAGAAATCAGTTCTCATTTCTCAATTAATTTTTGAGAGCTTATAAGGAGAGAGAAAAGCATGAAAATACGACTGACCCAAGACCACTCAAATGGCTCAAAAACCAGCAAGCTGCACCCCTCTGCCCCCTCATTGCTGCCAAAATTATGTAATTAAAATAATTACAATCTTTTGGGTTTCACCAGAGCCAGACTTGCATGTTTCCTTTAATGTCAATTCTGAAATGCGAGGCGGGCATAGCTGTGTATTACAGCATCAAAAATGGCAATATGAGAAGTCAGACAGCAGACAGTGTTTTCATCTAGTCTCTTGCTATTGCAGGCAACTACGACACACCAAGCTGGGCTTGGACCTAGAGGCACGGTTTTGCAATTATACTGTATCTACGTGCTGAAGTTCATAGCATCCCATGTGGACCTGAGTACAACAGGATCTTACAGAGATTTCAGCTTCTTTTTGTACACAGACAGACCCTCTTGCAAGATGAGGAAATTACAACAGCCTGTGCATAAAACATTAAGAGTGCACAATGGGGGTCTAAAAGTTACGTTTTGCTCCTTGAGACGTACCACAGAATCTTAGATTTAATAAAAATACAAAATAGACTCTGAATTCCCCCCAAACTTGAAAAGAGTCCCTGTATGACAGCAGTTTTCGGGAACAGGGAAAAGGCAGCGTTGAGCAGGAGCTGGGAGCGCAGAGGGCACGACAGCGGAGGCTGCTGGCAGTTCCGGTGTCTGCCCATCTCTTCCACCGCGGGAGTGGACCAAGCCCACTGCTTTTGGTGTAACACCTGACGGGAGCAATGCCTTGAGGTGACCAAACCCCTGGCCTGAACTGCCAACGCTCCAGGCTGCTTTCTCTAGTTTGCCAGGATATTTTAAAAAAAAGATGTTTCCAGAACAGATTAAGGATTTGGAAACTTGTCTGTGCATCACTAAAAGATCTCTCTCTGGGTCATTAGCACCTTTCTCAGATGGCAGAAAAGCAACAAATGAAAGAGCTTGTCTGGAGATTTGAGAAAGCCCAAAGCTGCTAGGCTGTGATATACCTCATAGAGAAAATTGCAAAGGCAGCTTTTGCCTTCTTCCTTTTGACCATGAGGTACCAACTTGGGCCTCCTTGCAAGCAACGAGTGCCCCATGGGAAGGAGAGTCCTGTAGGTATTGTGCTGCTCTAGCCTTGGCAGGGAAAGGAAGAAATGATGTCCACTTCTTACAAATACACATTATCTGCTCGTCTCAAATCCATTTGTTTCCTACTGGCAATGGGGAAGCTCAGATTTTTCAACCTTTTTTCTTTTTTTTTTTTCGCTATTGATTTGTTTTATAGTAAATCAGCATTTCATCTGACCTTTAAATTTGAAGTATCCATGGTTCAGCAGCTCCCAAAGCCTTTGCCATCATGTAATTATGGAACTGCACTTCAGGTCTGTTTAGCAACCAACCTCAGGCAGGAAGTTCTGCAAATATATTGTAGCTGCTTCTTTATTAACTGTCAGCAACTTCAGCTACTGGAGTTCGAAAGCCACCAATACTCCAACAAAACAGTAAGAGCTGTCTGAAAATAAGGAGGAAACAGTACAGCAAAAGGCCAGGATCCAGCAAACCATTCAGCAAGGGCATGTCTATGTGATTCCTGACGTTACGCTTCCCATGTGGTGACTAAAATTTCAGAGCCAACCCAACAAAGTGACCGCATAAACTTCACTTTCAACAAGTTAATGGCACGGGAAAGCACTCACTGGTCTAGGATAATCATCCCTTGCTCTACTGTGTTATGGAGAAGGCTTTAATGCGAGCAAGATCAGACCCTATATTGGGATGGAATAGATGCTGCTGAATTACTCTGTTAATTATAATTTTCTCTTTAGTAGAACTGAACAAAAATGTAACAGAAAAACCCTCAAGATGCGTTTAAAGTTTATTATTTGAAATATCATTGCCAAGGGAAAACAATCCTTAATCTAGTAAAATTGGGTTTGCAGCCGTATGCACACAATTTGTGCTCTGCATCTCTGAAGCGAGTTTTGAATACATTACAGGAAACAATTGCCGCGAGAGCTAAGTGACGAAAGTTATAATTCAGTGATGAGTATATAAGTAGAAATAACTCTAGTTCTAGCGGCGGTGTTTCAGGGCTGCGCTTGCGTGCACAACCGGAGTGCTGGTATCACTGACTCTCTGGTGACCAGGAAAGCCCAGCCAGTCTCCACAGAGATGCAACAAGTGGCTGGCTTGAGACAACAGGCCAGCTGGAAAGGAGGTGATTGACTAAACCATCGCAATACGTTTTAAAATGACTGTTATAGGAGCTCCCTGGGAGGGAATTTTGGACAGTTGCAGAAGTTGCCCCAAGCAGCTCCTGCTGTGTTTAGCCCAGCCTGAATGCCTAAATGTGTTAGTTAACATCCTGGGTGGAGAATCTGGCCCTGCCCTCCAGAGACTCCCCTCGGTGATTTCTGCTGCAGAAGGCATCCAATTGTGCATCATTAAGACATTTGTAAATAGTTAATAGAAACTGCTGCTGCAGAAATGGTATGTGGGAAGTCATTTTTATGCCATTAAGCTATCTAAGAGATGTTTTGTCTTTAGTTAAGCTATACCAATAGCAATGAATTCAACATGTGCTGGAGTGGTCCCCTAGGATAGCAGCCCAGCTGAGTTATAATTTAGCAGCACAGTAGTTTGGAGTCACACCTAAGCCAGCTGAAGACACTTCTGCAAGGATGCTTTCAACAGAGACTCCATCTCCTCCCAGGCAGCAACTCGGCATCCTTTCTGGGAGACGGGATTCCCCATGTGAGCATTACCTTATGCAAAGACCCCCACCCCAAGCTACTTCCCCTCTAACAAACACTGTCTGGGAGTGCCTGTGTAAGACCATTCAGCTGCAAATGGGCAGCCCCTCCAGATGTGCTCATGCTCTCTCCTTGAAGGACAGAAGCCTAGGGTGCCACAGTTAATCTGTTTTAATACCCCAAAAACTACTTATAAAACCATTTTTAGATAGCACCAATCATCTTATAGCAGCCTGCATGTACACATCCAGCAGGAGCTGTGTTGAGTACTGGACACCCAGGGAGGTCTAGCCCGTAAGAATTACTGGACTATTTGCTTCGTGTATGCCTCAGTTTCCTCTCTGTAAAACGGGGTGATGCACAGCACGTGGAATCTGAGGATGATTTAGGAGCTATATATTGTTATTAGTCTTCTCATCTTGTTTTGACAACCCGTGATATTAGGTCAAAAGCAAAGCAAGTTGTCATTAATGAAACATGAATCCTTCCCTAATACAGTGGGACTGAGCAGTCTGTAGGATGATTTTGTTGTCTGATATCATTACCCTTTATGATCTCATATTTTATGGTAGTTAATGCCATTGGAGAAAAACATGATTAGAGCAGAAAGCAGCTTCAAAGCAGTCATTGTTTAGTGCATTCATCACACTTGCCACATAGCTGGATTTTTCCTCTCTACAAATATAATCAATCAGTGCAGGTAAAGAGTTAGTTGCAAATAGAAGCAGTTTATGTGAACTACTGTGTATCGTGTTTTTATCAGCGCGCTCGGAAGTGTAGTTAAGAGTGGGGTAAGTTATGTGGTGTGGGCTTAGGCATTAATGAATATGAGAAACTAAATTATTGAATTTTGCAATGCAAATTATTTTTTGAGCACAAATTCTTCATTTTTGAATGTGTTAAGGACTCATAAAAAATGTCAATGGTTTATGAATTAGGCCATTAGCTTGCAATTTGTGATTCAAACAGTACCACGGCCTCGTGTAATAAGTGCCTGAATAAAGACCAGCATTCCTCTCCACACTTGCAAAATAGTTTGCCAAGAATTTCTGAAGGCAAACGCCGGGAGATGTCACACAAGGGACTCATTTGCTCCGTCTGGAGATGCACGGTTACGCAGCGGAAGGGTCCTGTGTACGTTCCTAAGTGCAGTGCCTAGAAATGCTGTATTTGTGTGGCCCACGTGGTCGTGGCCGTGGGGCAACAGGCAGGGCGCCCGTACACATTAAACAGCTCCGCAGTCCTCTACCCGCTCACGGGTGCGCATGCGCGCCGCGCTACGGCCTGGGCCTGTCAGCTGTGCCTTTCGATACAACTACAAACTACTTTCGCTGCCTTGTGAAATCTCTTGAGACTTCAAAAAACAAACAACAAACCAACCCCCACCCATGCTGGGATGAACGTTGTACCTTTTTGGATAAATACAACCATCCTGATGGAACACAAAAGCTGTGCTGAGCAAGCATATCTGAGAGGTAGGTTACCCTGCACGGGAACACGCAGCACAGGGTAATCGAAAGGCATCCCAAACAAACGTGCTAAACTGCAGGAGACAAGTGTTGCTGAGGTGGGTAATTCTCAATTCAAACACCAGTACACTCCTGTTCCCAGGCTGGTACTTCCAAAGGTAACAAAAATGCCAAACTGTTACGGATATAAAAATTCACACTTGCCCAGGATGGAGAGAAATGCTAAATATGAGAACGTTTCTATGGCAGGTTGAATGTTGCTGTTATCTAAAAAGTCTCTGTTTGCAGCTGCTCAGTGTTTCAGAATCTGTGCTGGGGTAGAAAAAATTATTCAGAAACAAGGAGGCAGAGGAATGGACTGAAAAGGTACGTTAAATGCTTTTGATGTATAATATACACCCTGCAAATAGTATCTATGTATTATACATTATACTGTGGTGTCTGAAAGTGCATGAAGGGAAGGGCACTGCCAATTTGAAAATGCAGTTCTGTTTAATTTGTGCCTGTGGCATCAATGATCCTCCCTTTCTTTGCTTACAAATCAGCGGTATAAAGGCTGAAGCTTATTCCATTACAGAAGTTGACCTTTGATATGGTCTCTAATGAGGCAGAAGCTATCAATTCCATGGACCTCGGTAGTGGATGTGCACTTCTTACAATAGAGCAGCATTCATTACAGTGCTCGTAGCGAAAATGGATAGGGGCTGATCAGCTGGTGGCAAAATAGAGGAATGGAAGGAAACCATTGTTTCAGAATCAGAAACTACAAGGATTTTTGGCTGCCCCTGCTGCTGGCCGTGGTTAGCACTTAAGACAGTGCTTCTTTGCTATCTGCCTATCTTAGCTGTGTAACGCAACTTGCCATGAGCCATATCCCAGAGTCTCTGACCTGGCTTTCAAGGCTAGAGCAACTCGTATCCTGGGTTTTTTTCTCTCTCTTCTTGCAACTGAATACACACACATGTATGTTTGTACGTACTTACCAGGCAATTAAGAGATCAATATGATGCGAGCGTTTGAAAGACCAGATCAGGCCAGTTTCAAATTTCAGAACAAGACTAGATTAACATTCACTAACAATGTAGATTGCCAATGGTTAATTATTAGCCTTCATGAATAATTAGCACTACATATGCAAATCACTTAGCCCTTAAGAATCTTATCCTAAATTAGCTGTGAGTGTACAGCAACCATGAGGTTTGTGCAGATAGTGAGCAGCAATTTAGGGTGGCCCAGCTTATAAGCTCTTCCCTGTCTTTCTTTTGCTTATCGTTATAGCCCATCTCTCCAAAAGGAGCTCCCATCTCCTTCTGACCAGTTATTTTGAGGGGGGGACTGGGACTGGGACTTGTTCTGGTTTTACCAGTCATCTTGCTTGCTTGTTCTGTGTGGAGTATACACACACACACACACACACACACAAATGTATAAGAAACATTCGTAGTTTTTTTAATTTCACCATATATCTTTCCTGTCTGTCCTATGCATAGAATCACAGAATCATTTAGGTTGAAAAAGACCTCCAGGATCATCAAGACCAATCTTCGTCCAACATCACCCTGACACCTAGACCATGTCTCGAAGCGTCGCATCTACTCATTTTTTGAACACCTCCAGGGATGGCGACTCCATCACTTCCCTGGGCAGCCTCTTCCAATGGCTAATCACTCTTTCAGTGAAGAACTTCTTCCTAATATCTAATCTAAAACTCCCTTAGTGCAACTGGAGGCCATTTCCTCTTGTCCTGTCGTTTGTTACCTGGGAGGAGAGACCAGCACCAGCCTCGCTACAACCTCCTTTCAGGTAGCTGTAGAGAGCAATGAGGTCTCCTCTCAGCCTCCTCTTCTCCAAACGAAACAATCCCACTTCCCTCAGGTGCTCCTCATACAACATATTCTCCAGACCCCTCACCAGCTTCATTGCCCTTCTTTGCACCCCTTCTAGCACCTCAATGTCCTTCTTGTCCTGTGGTGCCCAGAACTGGACACAGTACTCAAGGTGTGGTCTCACGAGTGCCGA